>WAAB01001186.1:431264-520562 GCA_013389865.1 Piaya cayana
TCCCACAGCGAGGAAGTCTGATAGTTTAGCATTTGGAAGCTAAATCAATAGCATACATTCATGAGGACAGAGATCTGCAAGCATTACTGGGAGCAGTTCTTGTTCCTATGCCAGTAACTCTTAAACGCTGAGAGAGAGACACTTGCTTGAAGTAAAACGTATGTGGGAGTTGAGTACTCGTAGCTACTCCCAGTTCTGTAGTGTTAGCTAAAAGGTATCAATTAGAATAATGATTATGTTGTTTAAACAGGACTTGGTTTTCTCTTTTGAATTGGCACTTTAAAAGCCCATGATCAAGTTATTGTTTTATTAATGTAGATCTGGTGAATATACTAACTAATGACTTAAGAATTTGATGTGACGTGAATGTTCTATTAATGCAGAGGAAAAATTAGGCTATCATCCCTGTCAAGCAAGAAACAAAGGGGAATGATAAATGGGGTGAACAGTTATCTAGCTCCATGCAGTTTCATGAAAATTTGAGGTACCACCCTGAGATTATAATTTGAAGAGGTATTTTTAGAACAAAAAAGAATAAAGTGAGGCAGCACTAGCCATGTGCTAGATCCCCGGAATGACAATATGATGGGACTTTACCAGCCAAACAGTACAGGAAAGCCTTTACTTTTCATCTTCTGCACCAGTCGCTGGTGGTTACTGCAGTGCAGTGTTGTGAATGAAAGTGAATGACATGATTTGCAGTAAACTTAAGCTTTATCTTGTTTTGGGTTGTTTTTTTTTTTTGCCATTTAAAAGGTAGTAAACCCCCTGCAATGAAATTGCATTTACCAAGTGACAGGAAGCTTTTCTGTAGCACCTGCAGCATTTATGCACAGGACTGACTGAAGATCTTCTCTCCTTTAGGTATGGTTCAACAGAACAAATACTGCAGTCACTTGTTGCAAAGATATATTTTCTTTATTGGCTTTTTTCTAGTGTTCCCTTTATGTATTTTTCTGGGGAGTTTAATTATTAGCCCCGGGTATCCTGGTTGAAATCCACACTGTAAGAAATAGAGATTTAAATTGAGACTTGTCTTTAGAGGTACTGTAGAGTAGTTTTAATATAGTTGCTATAATGTTTGGGTTTTGTTTACACTGTTGGGTAAATGAGAGAAAAACAATAGTTTCTGTTTGAATTTTGGTGTGCGAATTCAGAGTCCCAGAGCAAATGGAGTATCATTAAAGTGATATTGAATTGTTATTAAAAAAGCTGTGACTTCAAATATTTTATGTTTTGTTTCGCACATAATCTACAATGAAGATGAGTTACTTAATGTAATTCTGGTGCTTGCACTGTATGAAGTTGAAGAAACTTTTTATTGGTCCCTGTTGGCTTTGGATCAAGCCCTTGGTTTAAAGTATTGATTAAAACAGAAACTCAATATGAATGGCAAGCCAAGAGAATTAATACAGTGAATGTGGTAAATTAACAAAAAAAAAAAAAAAAGCAGCTCCCCAAAGGGCTGCATCCACAAATGTAATTTGTTCCGTTGGTTTGATGAATCTGGTCCCAGGTGCTTATTCAAAAGCCATCTAAGTAGTGGCTTTGCCGGTACCTACCCAAATGCTTTGTTTTCTTCCTCTTAATTCTTTTTCTAATAACTCTGCTGTTTAATAGATTTTGTTTTCCTCTTATTCATTAGATTGCTATTCAGTAAAAAAAAAGAATAGAGAAGACTTAATTAAGGACTACTGCAGCTGTTGCAATTCAGAAGACAAAATACTGTAGAAAGGAAGACTGTCATGCACCCCAATAAAAGATTAAAAGAACTAATGTTGCCACTTAAGTTGTCTTAGTCTAAAAGGCAAAATCAGAGTGGTTCAAGGTATCTTATATACCTGTCCGCAATAATACAAATGCGTTTTATTTTTATAAGGAACAGGGTAAACAGAATTGAGTGGCTTCTCTGACAGCTCCCTAAGGTCTGCCATACCTTAATACTGTGGATGGAAATCACTGAATAAAATGAATGCAGCCAGTTTCCCGAATCACTTGCATGAATTTTATATCCTTGAGAGGATTATGTTTTAGAGAAAACGCCTCAAAAATAATAGAAATCCAGAAAACAGATCACAGAACTTCTGCAAGCATGCTGTGCCTCATGCCACGATGACTGGACAGACCAGTGTTTGTGGTTTAGGAACAATTTCATTTGAGTTAATGTTGGTTTATATATCCCTTAAGGTGTTTGACTCTTCGACCATCCAGATTAGTAAAATAAAAGCAAATTTGAAGAACATTAAAACTGCAGTCTAGCAAGAAAGAAGCAGACTGAACACATTATTCATCATAACACTGCTCACTAGGGATATAGTTAGCTTTTAATCTACAACCAGAAATACAGAAGCGAAGGATGCTTTTTAGGGATGTACTCCTGATCATGGTTAGCTCTCCTTCTCTTACACAACGCGGCCTTTTTCCTGTGCGCATTTTTCTTTTGGCAGACCAACTATGTCAGGAAAATCTATAACCCTCTTGACAGAAAAGCAGATTGCTGCTGAATCTATCACTTTATTAGGCTGAAAGCAAGACCTCTTCCCAAAGCACTGAAGCCAAATGATCCTTGGCCTGGTCTTCAAGTAAGGAGAAAAATTTTGAAGACTTGGTGTGCAGAGGAAGACTTTTTAACAGCAGACCATGTATTTTGGCTTTTTGTTAGGTCAACCATTGCACTGGTGAAATTAAAATGGTGGGGAAATAGAGTTTCATGACAAACAGGAGATAGAAGAAGAGTTATGTGCCCTTGTGTACCTTATGGTTTAGTCATTCTCAAATCAATGGAAATATCATCAAGAGGCATTTTATAGGCTTGAAGTTCAATCCTGCTCATGTGAAGTGCTGTTTTACTAAGTATGTGTACTTAATTAAGCCTATCCCTAAAGTTCGAGTCCTAATATCCTATGGAAACATCAAAATTTTGGCTTAATGGAGACATAATCATACTCTCCAAAATAGACAAAATGGAATTTAATACAGATTTTTTATACAGATTTTTTTTTCCTATCTTTATTCATAACTTTATTTCCAAAGAAAGAAGGAAAATACATGGTGCATAGTAGATACACAGAAGCAGAAGCACAGTGTCACTGGGTACATCTAGGCTTCTAAATAAAGAAGGGGATGAGTCAACCTGGAGCATTCCCCAAGCTCTGATATGCATTGCTCCAACTTTCTCTTTCTAACACCAAGTCTGAGGCTGGCTAGAGAGTTAAGCTGCTTCAAGAACTGCTCCAAAAGTGTTACGTTCAAGACTGCAGCAGATTGGACTCCTTCTACGAGCCATAACAATTCTTCTGTGTCTCCAGAAGACTTGTATTTCATGATTTGAGTTAATTCAACCTTTTTCCTAGGAGAGCTTGTTCTTGTTATCTAATGTGTCTGTAAAAGTGCTTGGAGGTTGGGGTTTTTTTAAATCCACCCCATTTTGATACCAAATATTTGGTGGCTTCCATTTCTGAAATGAATGGCAACCTTTGATCCTTGGGCTCTACATTCTGAACAAGTGTGCATGCGCGCGCACACAGAGAAAGATTAAGAGGTATTTTTCTTTTCAGAATTTGAGATAAGCTCGCCTTTCCTTTCAAAAGATCTGGTTTTTGAGCAGCAGTTGTATGTGTTTGTTGAGTTTTAGGTGTTCTGTCATTCCATCAGTATGATACCTAGAGAACAAAGATCGTGTTGATAGACAAATTTCTTTTAAAAGTTTTCTTTCAGATTGAATTTGTATGGTCTCACTGAAAATTCTGGAAATCACATTAGATAGTCTGAGCTCTTACACAGAGCTGGTAAGAAGTTTTCCAAGATAATTTTTTAAAATTCAGAACTCACTCTTTCCTCAAAACAGATATGTTTTCAATTATTTTATACACAACTGATGGAGCTGAAAAAGTAGCTGAGATCTACCAACTTGTTGCTCCTTTACAAAGAGTAGTAACTTCTTAATTTTCTACCTATTTATGGAGTCAGGTCTGTTTCCATGAGTCTTTGCAGTTAACATTTCAGTGCTCTGTGTGAAGGGGAAAAAAATGTACATTCAGTAAAAAATTGTGGATAAATACTTGATAGATAAACTGACTTACAACATTATTTATTTTTTCTTTTTACTAAATTATCAAATCTATACAATAATGAAAGGTGTGTTTTATTCAGGAATGAGCGTGTTAAGTTTTGATATGCAACCAAAACTATGTACTTCTGATTTTTCGATGCTTTTATTTTATTTTTACTGGACAATAAAGGTGTCTGTGTGCATCCCTCATGATGTTGTTGAATAGAAGAACCATGAGAATATGTCTAATAAATTAAAAAAAAAAGTTTATTTTCTTTATTCAACGGGGAGTTTAATGAGTTTTTCACACACTGATGTTATGAACAGTCCTTCCATGCTTGTGGTGAAAGCTATGTAAATTACACAGATGCATATTTATTCATGTACTTCTTGTGGGAATATTGTTAAGAACCTATAAGCATATATCAGAATTTGTTATAGGGAAGGAAACTTATGAGGAAGGCTTATTATCCCAAGAGTGGAATTAAGGTGAAATTAACAAGTAATTGAAGCTATCTTTGATCATGATTTTTTTCATTCCCTTTTTTTCCCTGCTTTAAGAAGTGAATATTTTTTATGTTCAGTAGAGCAATACAATCCTGCATAGAGAAGCATGATGCCGAGTTTTCATAATAATGTTTGTAATGCAAATGAGGGACAGTTCAAAACCAGGTTGATTAGCATTTCTTAATAAAATGCCAGTCTCTTCCTTTTTCTTCATTAATTCTGCCAGCAGATTACATAGCTGGATTTTTAACATTAGTAAATGTGAAGTGTGTGGTGGCTTTTTGTGATACAATTATTTGGTGGCTCTAAATAGTTTCAGATTGTTGGTTTAAACCAGTTCCTCTAGCACTAAAGCATTACGGTTAATTAATGAGCAGCTTGTCACCTCTGGGACCTTTCCTTTGAAATCCAGTCTGGCTAAAAGTGAACTCCTACCATTTCAGGCCAGCAGCTGGTAAAAGGTTAGAAAATGAATGAGCTCCAGGGACACTACTGAACTTCCCCGGGAGCATATATTTTACTTTAGTGCTGTTTTTCAGAGATCAAACTTGGAGAAATAGAGAGCTGCTGTGCAGTTTCTCCCACAGTATGCGTCAGGCAGCCAGAGTGTTTCCCCGTTGCACTACTCAGTAACGTGCTTTGCCCTTCTCTCCTTCCCTACCTTCTGCAAGGGAGGCAACATAGCAACTTGAGTAAAAAAACTGCATTCTCCTTCCTGTGCATCATTTAGGCTTTTTCCTAATTATTTTCGTCATCTTTTTTAAATTCACAAAACTTCCTCTTGTTCCCTCTTGTCCTTTATTTCACTGTTTAAATAATTTATTCTCTTTCTTATCTCCCACATCTTGCTTTCTCCCTGTGTGTGTTTATCCTTTCTGTGTTGTTTCCCAATGGGAGACCCAACAAGCTATCTCACACTCCACACTAGATACATCTCTCCTCCTCTACTGAACATTTGTGAAGAGCTCTCTGTTTTCCTTTTTTTTTTTGTTCCTTTTAGAGAGGCATTAGAGAATGAAATACTTGTTGAGCTGTTTTGATGTTGGAGGAGAAACAGGAGTGACACTGTATGAGCTTTAAGTTCAAAGCATCAGTAAGAGTAGTTGGTGAACTTAAGTTTCTGCNGCTCTACATTCTGAACAAGTGTGCATGCGCGCGCACACAGAGAAAGATTAAGAGGTATTTTTCTTTTCAGAATTTGAGATAAGCTCGCCTTTCCTTTCAAAAGATCTGGTTTTTGAGCAGCAGTTGTATGTGTTTGTTGAGTTTTAGGTGTTCTGTCATTCCATCAGTATGATACCTAGAGAACAAAGATCGTGTTGATAGACAAATTTCTTTTAAAAGTTTTCTTTCAGATTGAATTTGTATGGTCTCACTGAAAATTCTGGAAATCACATTAGATAGTCTGAGTTCTTACACAGAGCTGGTAAGAAGTTTTCCAAGATAATTTTTTTTAATTCAGAACTGTTTCCTCAAAACAGATATGTTTTCAATTATTTTATACACAACTGATGGAGCTGAAAAAGTAGCTGAGACCTACCAACTTTTTGCTCCTTTTTGAAGAGTAGTAACT
The DNA here is from genome assembly GCA_013389865.1 of Piaya cayana. Lineage (NCBI taxonomy): Eukaryota > Metazoa > Chordata > Aves > Cuculiformes > Coccyzidae > Piaya > Piaya cayana. The sequence continues at coordinate 437,396 of WAAB01001186.1, forward strand.
TCTTAATTTTCTACCTATTTATGGAGTCAGGTCTGTTTCCATGAGTCTTTGCAGTTAACATTTCAGTGCTCTGTGTGAAGGGGAAAAAAATGTACATTCAGTAAAAAATTGTGGATAAATACTTGATAGATAAACTGACTTACAACATTATTTATTTTTTCTTTTTACTAAATTATCAAATCTATACAATAATGAAAGGTGTGTTTTATTCAGGAATGAGCGTGTTAAGTTTTGATATGCAACCAAAACTATGTACTTCTGATTTTTCTATGCTTTTATTTTATTTTTACTGGACAATAAAGGTGTCTGTGTGCATCCCTCATGATGTTGTTGAATAGAAGAACCATGAGAATATGTCTAATAAATTAAAAAAAAAAGTTTATTTTCTTTATTCAACGGGGAGTTTAATGAGTTTTTCACACACTGATGTTATGAACAGTCCTTCCATGCTTGTGGTGAAAGCTATGTAAATTACACAGATGCATATTTATTCATGTACTTCTTGTGGGAATATTGTTAAGAACCTATAAGCATATATCAGAATTTGTTATAGGGAAGGAAACTTATGAGGAAGGCTTATTATCCCAAGAGTGGAATTAAGGTGAAATTAACAAGTAATTGAAGCTATCTTTGATCATGATTTTTTTCATTCCCTTTTTTTCCCTGCTTTAAGAAGTGAATATTTTTTATGTTCAGTAGAGCAATACAATCCTGCATAGAGAAGCATGATGCCGAGTTTTCATAATAATGTTTGTAATGCAAATGAGGGACAGTTCAAAACCAGGTTGATTAGCATTTCTTAATAAAATGCCAGTCTCTTCCTTTTTCTTCATTAATTCTGCCAGCAGATTACATAGCTGGATTTTTAACATTAGTAAATGTGAAGTGTGTGGTGGCTTTTTGTGATACAATTATTTGGTGGCTCTAAATAGTTTCAGATTGTTGGTTTAAACCAGTTCCTCTAGCACTAAAGCATTACGGTTAATTAATGAGCAGCTTGTCACCTCTGGGACCTTTCCTTTGAAATCCAGTCTGGCTAAAAGTGAACTCCTACCATTTCAGGCCAGCAGCTGGTAAAAGGTTAGAAAATGAATGAGCTCCAGGGACACTACTGAACTTCCCCGGGAGCATATATTTTACTTTAGTGCTGTTTTTCAGAGATCAAACTTGGAGAAATAGAGAGCTGCTGTGCAGTTTCTCCCACAGTACGCGTCAGGCAGCCAGAGTGTTTCCCTGTCGCACTACTCAGTAACGTGCTTTGCCCTTCTCTCCTTCCCTACCTTCTGCAAGGGAGGCAACATAGCAACTTGAGTAAAAAAACTGCATTCTCCTTCCTGTGCATCATTTAGGCTTTTTCCTAATTATTTTCGTCATCTTTTTTAAATTCACAAAACTTCCTCTTGTTCCCTCTTGTCCTTTATTTCACTGTTTAAATAATTTATTCTCTTTCTTATCTCCCACATCTTGCTTTCTCCCTGTGTGTGTTTATCCTTTCTGTGTTGTTTCCCAATGGGAGACCCAACAAGCTATCTCACACTCCACACTAGATACATCTCTCCTCCTCTACTGAACATTTGTGAAGAGCTCTCTGTTTTCCTTTTTTTTTTTGTTCCTTTTAGAGAGGCATTAGAGAATGAAATACTTGTTGAGCTGTTTTGATGTTGGAGGAGAAACAGGAGTGACACTGTATGAGCTTTAAGTTCAAAGCATCAGTAAGAGTAGTTGGTGAACTTAAGTTTCTGCTTAGTTTTGATTCCAGCTGAGGACTGCTTTGCTGGTCAAATTTTTTTTCCAAACTGTATAAGGTAACAATAATCTGAGTTTTCAAGGATGATATTTAAATAATATGTGTGAATTCAGATAAACATTCAGGTAGCACAATTGAACATGGAATTTTAAAATCCATGGAATAATAGAATCAGATTTATAGAATAGTTTGGATTGGAAGGAATCTTTAAAGGTTGTGTAGTCCAGCCCCCAAGCAATGGGCAGGGACATCTTCAACTAGATCAAGTTGCTCAGAGCCCTGTCCAACCTGACCTTGGAAGAACTTCAAGAACTGTCCCTGGAGAAGCAATGAATTAAGGGTACTTTAATCTGTCCTGATTTTTACATCTTAAAGCCATCTTGCCAGTCATTGTGATTGGACTGTGTAACTAGCTAATATAACTCAACATCTTGTTTCTTCTAGTATTCTGTGCTGGATTTTTTCTTTTTCTCCAAATTCTTCTTCTCCAAATGTAGAAATAATGTATCTTCCTTCTTATTAAGATGGTCCTGGAGTCTCACATTTTTTAGTAAATCATCTTGACAATCTTCTTCCTTTCATGTGTGTTGATTTTGATTAGGTAATTCATCAAAAGCCTGTTATTAGCCATTTCTTAGGCCTCTGTCTCAGACATCTACTTGTCATTTTATCTGGTTGTGGATTACCACTCAGCAATCAAGCCAAAGCTTGCTCCATGCCAGGCAGCTGGTCCTCTGATTTCCCTTACAATACTTCAGGGAAGTCTGTGGGATTTTGCTTTTTCAGTGGAGCCACTTAAACATGGCATTTAGGGTAAAACAATGATTTACTGTATTGATGATTGTTTAAACTCTTTGCCGTTGATATTGAATTGTATCTTAACTATTTTACAAATAAATGTAGCTGTAACAACCTACACTGTTCTATAACCTAGCATTTTATTTTAATTTGTGTATAGCAGATTACATTGATGGTTTTTGCTCCTGTCTTTTTTTTCATTTGATTTGAGGGGTGGGGGGAAATCGTATTATTTAGATTGTTGCTAAATGCATTGAGTGAAGGAATTTAATTTGTGGAGATACCTTCAGTTAGAGAATTTTTTTTAATCTATTTGTTCATTTTCCATTAGTTTTGATCTGGATTGGAAGGGACTTCTAGAGATCATCTGGTCTGACTTTCTGTTGCAGGCGTTAGGTTACGTTCTCCAAGCCATGACCAATCTGAGCCCTGATTATTTCCAGCAGAGAGATCCCACCGCTTCTCTGAACAAACTATTCCAGCACTCAGATGCTCTCATGATTAATTGTTTTTTAATGTTATGAAGATTATAACTATTTCTTCTGAGCCTTTTCTTCATAACCCCAGTTCCTTCAACTTTTCCTCATAAGTCCTCCAGCTTTCTGGTGATCCTGGTAGCCCTTTGCTGGACCCTATCCAATTTTTCAATGTCTCTCTTGAAACAAGAGGGGACCAAAACAGGACATGGTTATTCCAGAATAACCATTCAGTAGTGCTGAATAGAGTGCAGTTATCACATTCCTTGACGTGCTCCAGACATGATTTGTCTTCATTGCCTCAAAGGTGCTGTCACATTTACCTTGCCATCTGCCAGGACTTCCAAGTGCTTTACACCAGAGCTATTTTATGGCCTTTTGTATTTCCAATTTGTATAGCTGTTCCTTCACTCAACTGTCCCCTACAGCTACTGGCATCTCTTGTTAGTTTGAGTTGTATTGGTTCATGACGATTGCGGTGAGAGGAGCTGCGAAGGAATTACTTTAACTGTAAGTGTCTTCTGGGGTGAGGCTAGGATGTGTACGTACACACCCTTCACCTGATAGTAATGGAAGAGAATTGGTGTTGTAATTCCTTTATGCCTACAGGAGCGATCTGTTTTTTGACCAGAGAGATACTGTAAGAGCACAAACTGTATCTGTGTTGCATAAAGAAAGCTCAGATGCTCACTACTGGAAGTGCTGTTAGCAGAATATTGAGCTTGCCAGGCTCTCATCCTGTCTAGCTTCTTTCTCTTTCACAAGCTGACCTGCTTGTGTTGCATATTCTCTAAGCTGGGCATCCAGAACCCAGCTGCAAATCCAGAGATAGTGGCCACATGTTTCCTTAGCAGGACCCAAGGGTTCAGTGTCAGCACTGGAGCTGTTTCCAGGCCCATCTTGCATCAAACAAGCTCCAGTCTGTCGTGAAAGACCTGCCGCGCTTCTCACAGGACTGTACCAAGGCAGAATCAGAGGAGGAAGCAAGAGGACGCGCTGTGCAGCCTCCCTAATCACCCAGTGTTATGTTTGTTCATTCTCTTGCCACTGCCTCCAGCAGCTTCGTTACAAAGGTTTTCTTGGGTCAAAGGCAGCAGACTCAGCCTTTATGCTGCCCTGTCAATAATTATGTTACAGATGAGTACTGCCAAAATTTTGATCATTTACAGAGTTGACAGTTGAATGCATTTGCTCAGTTGAAACAGGGTTACATGGCCGTCCACATTAAGGGGAAACAGCTGAAAGAGCTCTGGGGAGGATCAGCTGGCTCAGAGTATGAGGCTGCGAAGGAAGGACAGCCCAGCTACAAGTGCAGCTCCGCTGGATGGCCAAGAAGGAGCAGTGATGTAGCATTTTTCCCTGTTACTCAAAACCTACCAGCAACATGTTGTTAGGTGTCTAGCCAAGTTTCCAACAAAAGGGGGAGGGAGAAGAAAGAGATATATTTTTTAAAAAGGAAAAATAATTGCAGCCATTATTGATTGTGAAGTGCTTTATATCTGAACTACTTTCAGAGTTTGTGCTTCTATTGATGCCCTGTTTGACATCAATTGACAACAATTATGCAGGACTCTTGATAGATGGGTGATGTGGGGCCAACCTCTCTGTTAAGCCTATGGGCTCTTTGCATGATGGGATTAGGTCAGCTCCTAATGGGATCTTTTTCCATATCACAAGCCAGACTGAATAAAATGTAATCGGAGAAAAGCAGCTAGAATGGTAGCAGGGATAGTTATAATAAAGTGAATAATCAACTTCACTTTTTCTTAGGTTGTTGCAGTAATTTATTTTAATAATTTAAAATTACTTCTGTCAGGAACCTGCTATAAAGTTATTATAGTGTTTCAGAGAGTCAGAGTTAGGAAGTTTTCCTGCCTCTCCTGAAAGCTAGTAGATTACCAAGAGATGATCAGCATGGAGGCTGATAAATTGAGAAACAGTTAATGTAGTCACGTCTTGAATTCTTATTAGATGTTCAGAACTTCATTCTGAATGGCTTTTTATTTGTATAGAGGTGGTGGGGATAGGAGGATGGAAGGAAAATATGTGGATGGAATATCATATGAAAGCAATGGCAAGTTTTAATTTAGGCTTGAGAGGACAATATCTTAAGCAGATTACTAACATTCACCTTCCAGCAGTAGTTTGGTCATAGGGCTTACTTTAGGTAAATTTTCAGTGATTAAATTAAAACAGAGATAATTTCTCTGGTAATGAGAAAAGCCCAGTGCCCTTTGTCAGTAACAGAACAGAAATGGTCCTTCTTTTTTTGAATTTTTTTAAAGGCCACTTTAAACTCCCAATTACTTTTTCTTCTCTTTTTCCTTCATTCTGAAGTTAAAACACATTCAAAATTGTGCTTGCATTGTTTGATGAAGGTGAAATTTCCTCAAGCTAAGTATTCAGAAACAGGGCTAATTTGATTTATTAGCTGTCCTCCTGGGAGCATTGCTTTACTTCCAGCATTTACTTCCATGTATAAAGGCTAAGGAAAGTCAAACAGTCCCCATATATTTCCAGTGTTATATCTTGTGTCTGATACTGCAACAGAGGTTGTCCCAAGACCCCAGGGTCTGTGTCCCTCGTAGGCTACTGAATTCTAGTCAAACTTGTGACTGGTGGAGAGGAAAAGACAGATGTTGTCATGGTCCAATCGTGACACCCAAAAGGATCTGAAATGACTTATTTACCCTGAACCTGCCCTTGCAAGAGCTAGATAGGATCTATTAATGAGGGTAGTAGCTAGACCAAAGAGAAAAGACAGTATGGAAGAGTGACCGTGAGTTTGATCCTGAAGTTACAGGACTGCTGGAATATATTGAACAGACAGGGGACGGATAGTCAATTCATGCTAGGAATAGATTTTTGGTAAGCAAAATAACCCCTTTCATTGAGTTTCCTCCATGATTCATTTAGATTAAATTTTCAGTTGAACTCATCTGGGTGAATGACAGCACTGGAAGATCAGTTTGCTCTTGGTGAGTAGGAAGTAGTATCTGGAATGTCATGGTAGGAAGTGGGATCCTTTTCATCAATTTCTTATGAAAGAAAGTTTTCAAAGAAATGATCTTGTCTTTGTAGAGATAGGCTTGTATAGGCTTACATTTAGGAGATTATCATCAAATATCCACAAATGGATGGCTCCCATGCTTCTATACTTGTAGCCTACCCAAGTAGGAAAAAATTATCACTACTACTGGAGTCATGTTGGGGAGCTTTAGAATTAACAAGAATCAGGTGTGTGTGTGTAGGGTGGTTCCTTCTGCTTAAAACTATTTGACTTATTCATGGAGAGAAAGACCTACAATCAACAGTGGAAGAAAAGAGATGAGAGGACAAAGCACTTGGCTGAAGTCAGAGGGTTAGACTGGTTTGTCCCAATGACATCTTTTTCACAAACAAACCCATACTTTTTGTCTATTGAAAAAGTTGGAGAGTGTGTGTTTCTGTGTGTTTCTTTTCTCTTTAAAAGATGAGGAAACACCCCTCTCCTCTTCCCAAAAAATGCCCCAAAAATCCCCCAGACCAGAAGTTCAACCTCTCTGTAGATTCAAAAAAATTCCCTAGAACAATAATGTAATCTAGGATACTCGTATTAACTTCATTTTACCTCTGTTCAGATAAGGAAAAAGAGTAGTGGGAGAGGCAGCTCAGTGTTTGGTATTTTATAGTTGAAAAAAGTTAATGCTCTGGAAAGTATTGCTAAAAAGGCTGAATTAATATTTTTGGATGTATGTTTAAGTGGTAAGTGCTGTGGTTTAATTTGGAGGAAATTACTTAATCTCCTGTTGATTTGGGAGCCCCCAGAAGAGCTTGGGAAAGGTGTGAAGTTCTCCATTTCAGGATTGCTCTGCAGTTTCCCCAAAATGTTCTCGTCATATGTATTCCCATATTCCTCTTAAAGCTTTGGTTAGCATGTGCAAAATTTCCAAAATGGCTAGTTCTGTTGAGAATTCTCCTCTCTAAACCAAGGTTCAGTCTTTTCCCATAGATGCAGAGCTTGATTTATATTTGAGAAGGCAGGGTTTTTATAAGCGAAGAGTTTATATTTGCCCTCCATTGGTGCTAGGTAGACATTTGGGATTGCTCAAACCCTCCCCCCCGTCTTCATACCATGCTTTCACTTCCACAGAGCTAGAAAAACTGCAGATATGCCAGACAAATGGAAACTGCATTTTTAAGTCAAGGAGGAGAAAAATGCTAAGATCAAATAGCATTAACTACTGCAATTCAGGGTGAACAGCTAGAGGTGGCAGGCAGAAAATGGAAGAATTCAAATAATCCCGTATTTGCATGCAGAAAACCATGGAAGAAGATTTTTTTCTTCAAAACTGGCCACTTCTGAGACGTGTGTAGTCAGGGCAGAAAATAAAGTTTGAAGACAGGGCAGAGTGGAGGCAAGCACTGACCAAGATTGTCAGTCTAGTTTAAAATAAAAAGGTGAAGGAAAAAAATAAGGGCAGAATATTAAAAGGAAACATGTTGGAGGATAAAAACTGGCACTGGAGAGAAGTCAATTGCATTGTGGTGTTGATCAAAATAATGCCTCATAAGCTTTGCAAAAACAGATGTCATGCTTTGGTTTCTCTGGAGTGTACAAGTACGATAATTATGAAACAATTCAGATCATGTGAGAAATTGTATCTTAAATGTAGAGGAAAGATGAAGCTTTTGTCATTTTCTAAACCCAAGCTGTAATGCATTTCGCCACATGTGAAACGCAGTCCTACTTTGGGAGTCACAGGGTCTGGGACTTGAGATCTCATTTGCTGAGAATTGTTGTGCAATTGAATTTAGGAAATGCCTCCAAACTGGCACATATAGCTTCCTATATAAAAAATATTGTAGAGAGAAGAACAGAGAGACATTTCTATAGATAGATAGAAAGACAGACAGACAGACAATGAACAAATATTCTTTGAGCTTAATTTCAATCCAAAATAGTTGTCGTGCATTGGTATTGACTTAACAAGAGCTGAATGGAGCCATTTGCAGTGAATAATGTATTAAGCAGTCAGAGTGAGAAGTGCTTACTAAAATAACAGTAATTATACAAACACGAGCTGATCACAGAGAGGTTTTTAGGAAGCCTGTGGAATATGATAGATTGGTTTTCCGCAGGATGAATTCTGTTGACAGCATTTTTTTGTTTTAGTTTCTCTGGGTTCTGTTTAGTTTTTTTCTTTTTTAATTCACATTATTCTGAAGTTTTTAAGTTTGGTTGTTTTTGTGTTTTTTTTAAAAGCTACTTTTACATGGGAATGTGGGAACACCAAATAAATCATTTTTTTCACTGGTTCTAATGTCTCTTCACACCATGTTTAAAACGACTCACATAGTGCTACATGCTACATGCAGAGAGTTGAGGTTCCCCTGTAGAAAAATGTCTGGAGTTTTTGAGTACTATACTGAGATTACAACATTTATTTATTTATTGATTGATTGATTAAACAAACTTGCACAGTTTTCTTCTTTTTGGAGCTAATGTCTAACTGTATATTTGATTATGTCCTTAGATGGTTTTGCTGTTATAAGAACTGCATCCACATAATTCAAATACAGCTAGTATGCTAGGAAAGAGCTTTGTATTCTCAACTGAAGTTTCCATTGACAAATGCTTACAATATATAGGGGCTTGGTTTTTGTATTAAATTTACAGTCAAAATTCATACTTTCATGTTTTAAAGAATATACCAGAATACTGTCAAATTGCCCTTTTAATAATTTCATTCATGATTCAACATGTTTTCAGATATTTAATGTCTTTTGCCTTTTAGCATGAAAGTTAATGTTTTCTGTTATTAATAACTATTCAGATATACAAATGCTCTTTTTCACAGATGCACATGTGCAATGGAACAGAGAGTTATTTAACTATAAAACTTGGATTCCAATCTTGAGCAAGAGATGTTTGATTTTTTTTTTCCCATTTAGAAAAAATGTAACAAAGCTCTAACACCCTATCTTTAGAAAGATTTTTATGAACAATGTTTTTACAAATTTAATTATTCATCATTCCTTATTTTGTTCAACTAGTTAGCAAACAATACCTTGGATATTGCAAGAATGTTTTGTTATAAACCAGGGTTTTTTTTCTTCTAACAACCTGGGTTTTTTTGTGCATAGCATATAGAAGAAGTCATATAAGTAAGCTAATGAAAAAAATGGAAATAGATTGGCATGTCACATAAAGGAAGGCATACAGCTCCCTTCCGAATGACTGTGATGAAGGTGGGCATATGTAGATGAAGTGGTTGCTTATGCTTGATATGATCTGTAACCTCAGACTTCAGAAAGCATCCTTAAGCATGACAACTTCTGAAAAAGAGAGCCCTGTAGATAGCAGGGCAAAACCTCATTTTCTCAATTTCTGTTAATTCCTGAACCCTTTGCCACCTACAACTAGCTCAGAGCCAGGAACCGTCTGAACAACTGTCTGGCATCTATGGGATCTGCCTGGCGAGACTGGCAATGGCTGGACAGTCTTGCTTTTGTGTGGCTGTGAATCCAAGGGCCTCCCCTCTGTCCATCTATTGTTTTCCCAAATTGATAGGAAATGAATTGCCTATCATGTTGCACCCCTTTACCAGGTCTGGTTGAAGCTGACTAATGGCTATTTGTTAGAAGACAATTTCCATAGAAAGGGATGGAGAGGCAGGTAGGTGGCAGGAAATTGCTTCAGGATTGTTTATTCTAGGGAGCCAGAATCAAAACAGAGCCCTTATGTACGTTTTGAGAATTAACCGGGGCTTTGGGACTAATGCTATGTGGGAGGAAGGAGATATATATATATATTTCCCCATTCATACCACGTTTCCAGCATTCCCTTATAGTACTGACAAAAGTGAAGCAGAGATCTTGAGAGAAGAGGACCAGGTTCGTATTGAGTGATTATCCAAAACTGACAGCAAACCTGGTCAGCAGTAATCCCTATTAAAGTTCCACTAAGGACAGCTAGAGAATAATGATAGCGCAGTAAAGCAGATGGGAATCCTTAATTCTCATTTAGGATTGGGTTCCTTGCAAACACTTCCCCCTCCAAAACCAAGTTGCAACCTTTGTATCGTGACTCCACATTTTGAAGGGCTGCTGTAGACTCACAACTTGACAGAGTATCAACATGTGTCTTGTGTGGTAGGAAATTCATTCTGAACTGTTTTGCTGTCTACTGAGGGCTGGTTATTGAAAGTTGAGACTGTCTGTGAACTTTAGGTCAGATGAATGAACTGTTCTGGTTACAAGGAATCATCTTGTTATTGAGGAATTGACTTCTGAGTAGTAATAATTGTATAAATTAGCATTCATTTTCAAAAATCCCATGGTATTAAGAGATTTTGCAAAACCATTTAGCAAATTTTGCATGCAAGAAGAATGAAATAAGAAGCCTCTGAGTTTAGGCTGGATGAAGAAGCAAGGACAGTAACTTCTGCCAGCAGTGATGAAAGGTGTTTCAGCAACTTGAATTTTTAAACATAAAAAGTTTGTATGCGTGAAAGGGTGTGTATGCATAAAATGGTCAGAACGCATGAGAAATGGGAAACTTGCTTCTCTAATTGTTCCTGTAGTGTAGATGGTAACTAATCAGTGTGCTCAGAAGTTTTGAAACAGAATCAAGGTGAACTCAACTGGTTTGGTTTAAAGCACATCCAACAAGTTTATAGCAGCTGTCAACTGAGCAGAACTTTGCCTTTGATAGCAAAGATTAATGACCCACCAGCCTTTAACTGAAGGTACCCAACGGGTGCTCCTCTCCACCTGCCTGGGGCAGTTACCAGAGACTGCATCAGGTAGATGTACTACACTGGGTTATTTTATTTCCTTTTATTGGCATTAGAAAGAGTATTAAAAACCAAAGTCTACCATATGTGAAACTCTATGTATTTTCTGTAGACGTAGTCTCTTGATGACCATTTATATTTTAGTTACATGTTTAGTTTTATTAAGCTAGCCTGAACATGGAGAGCAGTTGTTTCAGACCAGAGCTATTGGCCTTCTATTTCATAAATAATGAGGTTTTATTTTCTGTGGTTACTGCAGACTTGCTAAAACCGGAGGTGTTTTTTCTTTTAATACTTTGCCATTTGTGGTACATATCTGTAGATACAAGCAATGTGCTTGTGTGTTGTTCAAATGAACACCCAAAGAATAGTTCAAGAAATGTGAAAATAGACTGAAAAAATATCATATGAAAGCACAAGTGCTGCTTTCAGTTCAGAGGATAAGTTTTCAAGCAGAAGTGTGCACCAGTTTCACAGATTTGTTTGGGGTTTTTTGACATGCAAGCCCTTCAGGATGCAGATGGACCTGTGGCATTGATATCACCCTTAGGAAAGAACAGGGATCCATTTTAGCCAGTGAGTGGTGGAATATAGTGTTTTCTGTTGTGTTAATTTTAATGTCCAAGTCCATGTTTCCTTCCTGTTATTTCACTGTACTTTCAAGTAATTGTGCTCTCGCACTGTGTTTTATTTACCTTTTTACTTAGGCTTTAGTAATCAATGCTTTTCCTATATTTGAATATCTGAATTCTCCCAATAAAGGGAAAAACATCCGAGTTATTCACAATCTCAAATCTCAAATTAATTTTTATTTAGACAGTCTGCAAAAGATTTTAAAGACTCTACTAGTATTTGTACAGGACTTGATTGTCTCTGGACTTGTATTGATTTTCCCTCTCTACCTTTGGTCTGCATTATGTTATTTGCCAAAGTTAACAGATTTGAGAGGACTGTGTTGTACTTGCAGATATGAAGCTGTTCTGTATGGTTGGGTTTTTAAATTCGACTGTGGTGGGGGTTTGGTTTTGTTTTGTTTTTCTGAGAAAGCAAAGAGAATGAGGAAATACATTCAATTGTTTAGTAAAATGGCTTGCAATAAAGGTAGGGATTTTCTTTTCTTTTTTGGGGTTTTGTTTGTGTGCTTGTTTTGGTTTCTGGATTTTATTTGTTTGTTTTTTTCCCCAGAATGAAAGATAAGTAAATGAAAATGAAAGCTTTCATTCAACTGAAATGTCCATGGAAAATTGTAGGGAATGACTTTTCTTACAAGGGCACTTCTGTTGCAGACCTGTGTGTGAAACCAGACTCTGTATACTGTGTAGGGATTTCAGTTAGCGCCTTGGTTGTGTCTCACAGGAGGCTACAGGATACGTGGAATACACCATGTAGTTGCCTCTGAGATATAAATTTTCCAGAAGCAAGCAAAAGGAATCTGTTTACGTTAACATTCATGGCAGATCAAATAACCCTTTTGACTATGATTGATCAAGTCACTCCTGTGACTACACACAGTAGTCCTCTCTGAAAGGAGGGATTTTGGAAGAGAGGAATTTCTCAGTGTCAAGAGCATAGAAAATGGGTTGGGTGAGGTAGATTGAGGAATTAGCTGGAAGAGGCCAACGGGTCCTTTTTCTTAGCAAAGTGTCCTGTTTGAATGTACCAGAAAAATCAAGGAAGAGGGAGGAAAAAACATATATTTAATGTGTTATGATAAATAGAAAATAAAAGTAAGTGAAGGATTTGATTTTGTAAAAAAAAATTACTCACTTTTTCTTGTTGACAAAAACTAACCCAGGAGGATACCTACAAACTTGCTTATTTTGTGTCTGTCTGCCTTTCATGCTGCCTGCATACAAAGTACATACAGGATAATTTATTACAAGTTTCAGAACTGATCATCCGCATAAGCCTGTCAAGAGCACAACATTAATTGAGCATAGAGTGAAAATATAGTTTTGATCTCTCCATGACCTTGATGATAGTGGAGACTAAAATATAAATTGTGGGATATTTTTTTTTGTTTTAATATTTTCTTTTAATTTTATATCCTTTTAAACAGTGAAAAATGTTCCTGTGGCATGACAGATTTCTGAATTTATGAAATAATACTTGTCTACGATTCTTTTTAAATTAGAAAATTGTCATTTTGTATAACAAAATGACTAAACTAGAAAGTTAGATGGAGAAGCAAAGTCATCTCATGCAAAAGCCATTAGCAGAGTGGCTAATTTATATCTCCGTCAAGACTGTGCCAATAGTTTAGGTGTCTCTTTCTTTTAGAGGTGTCAGGCGCTTTCTTCAGTATCCAAAGTGGCAGCCATATTCATCAACTCTAAAATTTGTGAACAGATTTGTCATTACTTGCCAAAATATATTGATAATAGATAATGGGGTAGTACTAGATTTCCATGTCCAGGGATATTTAGCAAAGAGGTAAGAGGTCTAAGCTTTCTTATGAAATGTTGTAATAGTTTTCAGTCCCTCATTCTCCCTTGTTGGCACATAAGTATACGCTCCCTCTCTTGACAGTGAGCTGGAAGTGACACTTTTCAAAATAACTTGACAAAGATACTTTCAAAACTGTCACTTCCTTGTGATAAATTACTCATTCTTCTTTCCTTCAAAGAAAACTTAAATCTATTCGCAGATTTAGCCTGGAGAAGAGGAGGCTGAGAGAAGACCTCATTACTCTCTATAACTACCTGAAAGGAGGTTGTAGAGAGGATGGGGGCTGACCTCTTCTCCCAAGTGACAGGGGACAGGACAAGAGGGAATGGCCTCGAGCTCCACCAGGGGAGATTTAGGCTAGACATCAGGAGGAAGTTTTTCACAGAAAGGGTCATTGGGCACTGGAACAGGCTGCCCAGGGAGGTGGTTGATTCACCTTCCCTGGAGGTGTTTAAGGCACGGGTAGATGAGGTGCTGAGGGGCATGGTTTAGTGTTTGATAGGAATGGTAGGACTCGATGATCTGGTGGGTCTCTTCCAACCTGGTGCTTCTATGATTCTATGATTCTAATGCAGATTTTTGTTTACTGCTTTTGGAATTAGAGCATAATATTACCGAAAAGTAACGGTGTAAGAAAAATCTTAAGATTGTTGCTGTTAAATGTAGTTTGGGGTATAACAGTTATGTAGTGTTCTAAATCAAAGAGAAATACTAAAATTTCACTAAATTGATGATTTGTGCATTGAAACAGTCAATAATTTAACTGTATAAATTGCATATCCTACATGTTCATGCACAGCATATTCATTAGTGCTAATAACAAGTTAGGTTATAATTTTATAAAATATAATATGGTACTTCAAAAAATGGTGTGTTTCAAGGAAATGGCTTTTTATTGTTAAAATATTTTCTTGCATGGACAGCTTTGTTTCTTCTAGAAGATCCAGGAGGGAGAATTTTGGAGTATTAAGGGAGAGTTTTGATAGAGGTACATATGCTTAACATGGCTTAAGTGTTGAGTATTTTAATTAGATCTTTTTCAAAAATTTCAGTTTTATTATGTATAAAAGCACTACACTTGACAGTAGCAAGACATGGATAAGTAACTATTCTGATGAGGTGATTCTCTTCAAGAATACTGTTTATTTTAATGCTATTGCCTACTTCAGTGACAATCTCTGTGGCTAGCAGAATATATATTTTAGAACTTCATCATCAACTTTAAGGATGCCATATTATGGGGAATCTCTCACAGTCCTTGCTGCCCCCTTTGCAAGTTTAACTGAAGACCTAAGAATGAAAAAGTGACAGTTTCAGAAAAAGTAATGTCACCGTAGTACAAGTGACATAGTATGTCATATTGTATATACCACATGATAAATATTCCCCTCCAAAAGGAAGGACAACATGCATTTGCCTAAAACTCCATGATAGTTAATGTCTAGTGTAGCTGAATATTGTAGCAACAACTTTTTTTTTAAATCTCCAATATTAGAAGATTCAGCTGAAAATGGCTGTGTGACATGCCTCAGACAGCTTCAGATGTCTCTGCCAAGCATAAGGCAGGACCTGAATACTAGGATTACAGATCCCACAAATCCTCTGCTCAGTTTTACAGAAGGATCAGTCAGTTTATGTATTCAGTTAATCTATTTTCACTTCAGTGTGATGACTTGCAGCTGTAGCCCAATTCATTGGCAGATCAGGAGCTACGCTGTAATATCTGTCCGACCCATGCCATTTGTCTTGGAAGGCTAATTGTTTAGCTTACAGAATGTTTTATTCTCCCAGGCTACACTTAAAAATAAACAGAGCCCAGGCAACCCTGCTTCCCTCTGAAAACTCTGTGATGTTCATGGCACTTGCTGTCTGCACTGGAAACACAGACAGGAGCCCAAGCAATGCAGATTTATCTCACTGGACCCTGCTTGGGTGGTCCAGTAGCCAGCCTCCTGAGGACTCTTCAGTAGATACTTCTGAGATGCTTACCAAAGCCAGTGCTTGAAAAACCTTTGCCGGTGTGCACCTGAAGATGACATGAGCTTCCTACATCAAAACATAATGCAGGGCTCACTAGCATTTATCTGAGTGGAAATTGTAATCAGATCAGTCTTTCAGCATTTGCTTATACCAGCATGAAGGCCTGACTGGTAGCAACTGTGAAAATACAAGTATATTACCTAACTTATGCACTCTATATGCAACCTTGGGAAGTGATTTTTGATGGGTTAAAAAAATTGTAAATGCATGCTTATAGCCACGCCATCATGTTTTCTTCTTTGCTGCACGTGCTTTGGACTTCATCAGCTTCTGTCCATGAGTAATTAGTTCTACAGTCCAGAAGTACTTAACAGGGCTCCCTTTCTTCTACTATCATTTAGGATTCAGATCATCTTGCTTGGAGCTCAGCATTTAATGCAAGATTCTGCAATTAAACCCTTCCCCATGGCATTTTACCACATGGTGTCATACTGCAACACTGTTTACTTAATTACCTTACTTTGCTGGATGGCAAATGTTTCATTAGGAACTATTATGAATTTGTTATAATGCAACATAACCTAATGAGGTCTCGTCTACAGTCAGGATGGGTTTGCGTAATTGTTTCATAGGATTTTCTAGCTAAATCATCAGTATAAACTGGACTAGGGTGTCTTTTGCACACACATAAAATACAACTGCGTTGTCACTAAAATGGCATTACCTGCAAGACTTGGAAAGATCAATTTAGTAGCTCAGCTGTGAAAGATTGCAAAAGACTTCTCATTTTAAAAGTTCAGTCAATTAATTTAACATGTAAACAGTAACTGTTTGGAGAGATATCCTGGCTATGTAATACTAGTGTCAATCTTGTTTTATTGTGGCAAACTTAAATTTAGCATTGTGTTGTCAAGGCAGAAGCATGCTTTTAATTTGAACTATAAAAGTAAGTTGAAACATTGCCTTCCGGGTATTTGAATTGAGTCCTTGTCTTTGATTTTACTAAAAGAAAAGTTAGTGGTGGAATAGTTTTAGAGCATGTGATTCAAATTCATTCTTTGGCAAGTACCTTGATTCAGGGTTTAATCTGGAGTTTGGCACTGCAAACAAATATAGAGTCTAATTATTTACCAAATCGCATCTAAATAAAGCACTGAGCACATGGTGAATTATTTGTATAAAGATAATGTGTGCTTTTAATGTTAGTAAGAAAATGCTGTTGCTCCCCTATGAGCACCACAGGAATTTTCAGCTTTCATTTCCCTGTTGAGTCTTCTTTGCCTCCTTTTTCAGTTCACTAAATCTGTGAGTTAGATTTACTGTTTCTTAATAGGAATGAAATGCAGATTTCTAGGAGACTGGGATGCTTGGCAAACAGGCAACTTAATCTTTGTAAATGTTTTTACATCTTATTAACTGTGTGTCCTCCAGAAATGGGATTTTTAANTATTGATTGTTCCTTGTGTCTCTTTTTGCCTCTTTTTCTTCTCCTAAGTCTCTTTTGAATTTGCATCCTTAATTGCAGAAGTTTCTGAACGGTGAATCTCTCTTTGTACACCCAAATTTTTCAGCTTGCATGTTTACACTTTGATATGCAACTTCATCTGTTGCCAAACTCCAACATGCAGCAGTAGTGCTACACATGAAAAGGCCTTAAGAAGGACACCGAACACCACTTCAGTGAGTTCCCCTCAGCAACCCTTTCATGTGTAAAGTTCACACAACCTATTGCTGAGAGAAATGGACTTGACCATTTCTGGTCAAGACCGCTCCTTGAATACTGTNACTCGGCATGCGAAGAGCTACCAGGGATGAGGTACAAACTCAAGTGTGACACGAAAAGCGTTCATCATCTGGGCCAAAGCTTGGCACCACTTTTATGGCCTTTTCAAAACAGAACAAACCAAATCAAACCAAACATAAAAACCCAACCACTAAACCTTTATCTCCCTCTACCTGAGAGCTGCTAGCTTATTTTCTAGAAAAAATATCTGAAGTATTTGGTGCTTATTTTTGTTGTAGAGGAAAGTTTAAAGGAGATTTACAAGATATGTACAGAAGTTAATGTTAGTGACAGATGTTTAAGCTTTACCTAAATGAGGCATTCTTTAGGCAGATGATATAGCACGTTGTTATTTTCGAATGTTGATCTAGAATTATGAATTCCTAATCCCTTCCTCAGGCGCCTACTACTGGATTCCAGATGTGGAAGATAATGTGTTAAAACAATGCTGCCTCTTTTCAATCCCTCTGAGTTTTGTTTCGTTTTATTCTGTCTTGAACTCTCTCTTCTCCTTTAAGATATGATTTATTGATTCATGAATGTCTTCAGTAGTAAGTGATGCCCTGCCCGAGCGCTCAGATTTTGATATAATTGTATTTATATGCAAACCTAACAGTTATTTAATAGTTTAAACTCAATCATTTTCTCTACCCACACATTTTAACTAGCAGGTGCCACACCACCCTCAGGAAAAGATAACAACATCCTCCATTAAGAAGAAAAGGAGGGTGATTGTTGTAGGGGACTCCCTCCTAAAAGGAACAAAGGGACCCATTTGCAGACCAGACCCGCTCCACAGAGCTCCACTTATTTCCCTCGTCGATGAGACAGACTGCTATCTTCTGATATTAGTCCAAACTGGTAATGATGATTTAGTAAACAGAAAGACCAAAGCCGTCAAGAAAGACTTCAGGGCCATTGGGAAAATGATGGAGGGCTCTGGGCTCTACAAGAAGGGTTGCAGGGAGGATCCAGGGAACTCCAGGCCTATCAGTCTGACCTCAGTGCCAGGGAAAGTCATGGAACAGGTGACATTGAGTGCTATCATGAAGCACATGCAAGAGAACCAGGTGATCAGGTCCAGTCAACATGGGTTCACAAAAGGCAGGTCTTGCCAAACCAACCTGATTGCCTTCTATGACAAGGTGACCTGCTTACTAGATGAGGGAAAGGCTGTGGATGTATCTTCCTGGACTTCAGCAAAGCGTTTGACACAGTTTCTCACAGCATTCTGCTACAGAAACTGTCACCTCTGGCCTGGACAGGTGCACACTCTCCTGGGTGGAAAACTGGTTGGTTTAGTGTTTGATAGGAATGGTAGGACTCAGTGATCCAGTGGGTCTCTTCCAACCTGGTTATTCTATGATTCTATGATTCTACTTCTATCATAGCAATGTTTTTTAAGATCAATTTAAAAAATGCAGTACAGGCTGATTTAAGAAGTATCAGAAGCATTAGAAAAAAGGTGTTTTGAAGAATTTTTATAGATGAAGGTAATCCTAAACTTTCTGACAAGTTGCTCATTGTATGTATTTGCAATTTAATTTGTAGACTGCAATATAATTGTATTACTAATTCTGAATTAGTAGTATTAATAATACTTATATTAACAATAAAGGCATTAAGTTAATGTAAATTAGCATTTATTACAGTGAAGGTTTTCCCCCAAACAATGGAAATATATTGCCTGTTTTAGCATAATTATAGGTTATAGATTCCTTCTTCTGCTGTTGTTCTAGGGATGGGTTGGTAGGATATGAGATGTATCTCCATTCCAAGGACACCTATGTGCTCATTTATCTGCACATACAGAAGCAGAGTGGGGTTTGAGAGCTGTTTATATTTGTTTATAGCCTATTCTGTAGCATGCTGCATATGATATATTTTTTTTTACATTCAGATTTACAGATTTACTGTCTGTCCTTTCGTTGCTTCCCAGTTCTTCCAGGAAAAATTTAAAAAATAATGCCAACAAACAGATGGGAGAGGTACTCATTTGAGTTTCATATTGTCGTATGGATAGCCTTAAAAGGACTTTATAAATTTACAGCTTCTGTCATCTGAAGTTCTGCTCTTTCATGGCATTACAATAGGTTGGCTGCTGAGTTGCGCGTTATTGTGCTCTACTTGAGCTGTTTGGAATATTACTTTGAGAATTGGAAGGGCTCTGGGGTGCTAAAACTGATTATGAGATTTTTCTTTGCTTGACAAGATGAGCAGGTCCATGTGAAGTATAAGGCTGTTATGTGGATTGATGGCAGACAGGTTTCAATCACAGGATCATGTTGTGTTTTGCTCATCTTTGAGGTGGGATGCCAGTGAAATTGAGTTTCAAGAGGATAATTACAGCCCAATCAAATCCTCAGGTTAAGTTTCTTGACTTTTTTTTTTATTTTTTATTATTATTTTTAAAGAGATTCCTCCCAGTGACTCAATGTATTCTGAGAGTTCTTTAGAAACCTTGTTTATAATTTGATCTCTTGAAAATCAGAGTAAAAGGTAGTATACTGAGCCAAAAAATTCTAGCCCCCAAAATCTTACTTTTAAAGTCTTGCTAGTTTGAATAATGTCAAGAGTCTCAGCCCTTATATGTATTTTTTTTCCCATCAGTTAGTGAATATTATTCTTCAGCATGCATTTGACAACAGTTTGGTGTCCTGATACCTGTGTCAGACGTGAGACTCGGAAGTCTGGTTAAGTGACCCTATCTTGTAACTGCCCATGTGAGAGGTAACCTTCTGTAGTCAAGTACCTGACCCTCTTAAAAATATCAAGAGTTAACTATGAAGACTGGTTTGAGTGTTAAATAATCCTTTTAGCTAAGCAGGATAAGCCCTGACACCAAAGCTCTTTTGGGAAATTATAGTTATACATTCCCCAACAATAACACAACAGTCACAATTCTACTAGTATCAGTATGCCATTTATTGGTTTCTGACCACAGAGGTTGGGTAAGGGCTATGGCTTTTCTTAATCTGTTTTCTTGAGAAGTATTTGCTTCAGTCCCTGGTTTTTGTATGCTGGAAAGTGTCTGTTCAGGCTCCTGTTGCTTGAACTGTTCACTTGCCAACTGCTTTGCACTTCAAAATTGAGCCAAATTGAAACTGTTTCACCCAGGGTCAGTTTTGACTCGTACTCAGCCCCAAAATCCAATTCTTGATAGAGCAAGTTTGTCATTTCCAAATCTTCTGTTTCTAATGTGATGGGAATACTGTAGATAACACTTAGACAATCCTCTCCTTAGGTTTCGTATGGACTGGCATCTTCCTCTGAACTATCTAGTAGCTGGCATCCCAGCTGTGCTTTTTGGGGCTGATGTTTATCCCATCATCTTTTCTGCTGTCTCAGTACAAGTTATTTCATAAAGAGGGGATCCTGCATAAAGTTGTTCCTCACCCTTGCAAGGCTGCAATAATACTTTTGATTTTGATACTGCAACACGCAGTTCTGTCATTTAAGTCATGCATAACTTTTTCTGGTCATAATAATTCCTTTGTACTGTTCTGAGTTTTTTCAACTGTTTCTACTTCTTTCTACTTCTATTTTACCTACTGAATTATACCATATCTGAGTTGTAGGAAGCTGGGGGTTGACTCAGCAAAAGCTGTTGTGATTCAGCACTGCCCTAGTATATGACAGATTATATTATGTTGAAGTTTGCTTTTGTTCTTGAAACCGAACTCCCAAGGTGCCTTTGAAGAAATCCTACTAAAAGGACAAAGTTTTGTTGCTCAGAATGCCATCTTTGTTCCTTTAAATACACACAGAAGCACAGTTCATGGACAGAGGTGCCACTGAGCCATCTGAGCACCTGCCAACTTGAGGAGAAAGCAAGGGGTTTTGAAAGGAGGCTGAAAGCTGAAGATGAGCAGATCTTGCTCCAGTATGCATGCCCTCTATTTGGAGCTTTGATCTGACTGCAGCCAAAGGCAACCCCGCTCTTGGCTGACACTCTCCTGGGCTCTGCCCCTTTGGTGGTCCAGGTCTGATGCATGTGGAGGCTGTTTCGCTCCGCTATGTCAGCAGAGAAGCATTAGATCTCAGAGTAGCCTGCCCCAAACCAGTGAGACGGGAACCTGGAATACTGTCTGCAAGAGGCAGAGAAACTTTTGGTATCCATGTACGATGATGGGAAATAGAAGTACACGATCAGGACAGTAATGTAGTGTTTCACTTTTAAATAATCTAAGATGCTTGACATTACCCCTGGGGCAAAAATCAATTGAAGTGTACCAGTGAAGATCCAGTTTAAGCAATTTTGATGGTTTTCTTCCAAATTATTTGTTTGGCACTGTGTAATTCTTTAATGCACAGCAGTTGTTTTCATTTTTTATGTTAGTTACAGGAAAATTTATAATATTATTTGTACTTCTCTGCAAATATTCAAGTGCTCTTCTGGAAGAAGCTATGTAATAAATAACGTTGCTTCATACACAGAGTGGACATTAAATCATTTAATAGTATAATAAGAAAGCCTTGAACTAAAATCCTTATGGACCTCCCGAAGGGGATTTTTTATTATTAGATTTTATAATATTATATTCTTTAATGGAAAACTTTCCCTCCTGCTAATATATATTGTCTTAAAATTAAAATATCATTAAATATTTACTGTAACTACAAAAACAGAGATATACGGAAAAGAGAAAGCATATCTTTATACATCATTATGCTCTAATTTGAAATATTTGCTCGCATTTTAAAAATACTGGCAAGTCTTAGTGGCTGACAAAATATAGGGATGCTTGCATTACCCTAAGTTTGCAAATACAAAAATCATTAAATAGGTTCTTTTCAGTATCTAGTGATTATTCCCAATTACTTTGAACTCAGTTTCTTAGAAATTGGGTTGTTGGTTTTATTTCTCAGTGCTACTGTTACATAAAAAAAACCCCAAACAAAACCTAAACACCTTAATAATATAGTTTCCTCCTTAAGTAGGCTTAAAATACACATGGAAGCTTTAAACTGATACAGATACATATTCAGCAAGGAGTTGAGTGCAAGACTGACAGTACCAAAGCCCTCAAGCTGGCGAGTGACTTCATTAGCTGGCGTCACAAGTTGTCTTTTATGATCTTCTTAGGCCTCCTCTCATGGTGTGACCATTTCACGTATCCAGACTATCATCCTTGCAGCCCCATTTTAGCTTAGCAACAATTTACCGCATTGAAAAGCACACTTCTAAGCCTTCATATTTTAGGGATGTTATCATGCTCTGAAAAGTGAATGCAGAGAATATAAATGTATACATTTTTATATTTCATTGGTCTCAATGACTCAGACTAAGTGTCATGCTTACAAATAAATATACTTATTTGTAGCTGGCTGTTTTTCCAAGAGTTTATAACTCAGGCTCCATGCTTTCTAACCAAGTATTTTCTCCGTTTTTAACTTCAGACTAAATACTGAGGGCACACGGGGAAGACCTAAAAATAGGAGGAGCTATCTTCAACTTCACACTTCAGGATAAAATCACATTTTGATTTTGAAAAACTGAGTATCAAATTAACATTTCTGCTTTGATCCAAACAAAAGGGGAAGTCCTCTGTTGCAGAGAATCTAACTGCAGAAGAGGTGCTGGTAACAATTTCTACCCTGCTTTCTAATGGGCAAGGCATTGAACTCTGTCCATCTCTGTATAAAAATAACTTGTCAGAAATTATCTAAATTAGATCAGATTCTTAATCTGTAGGGATGACGTGTCAGAAGATGTGAAAGTTCCAATGAAATAACTTGTATATCATGCAGTGAGATATACCTGCATACATTTCTGTGTATGTTGCGAACACCCACAGACCTGCTTTTATTGCCTACTTTCCTCCAGTGGAGATTTTGTGAAATCCCACTCAGGAAAGGGCAGAATTTGACTTATTTTTATTTTATTTTATTGATTATGCTTGTTTATTTGCTCTGTATACTTTTGAACTTCTTATGTATATCTGTGCATGGTGTTAAAAATTTGGGAATAAATTTACAGCTAATCTCAAAGAAACCATTGCAGTGCAGTACTTCCCTTCAGGAAACTTTTTGGTTGTATATTTGCTTTCATTAAAAGGGAAGTAGGTTGAAATACTTACAAAATGTTCTGGTGAGAATTTAGCTTGCACTTACTGTTGATTTTAACCTGTAGTTAACAAAACCATAGTGCCTTATACAGCCCGATAGCTACATCAGCCATACAGATTCACTCTTCCGAGATATTCCATCAAGAAGAATATTTTTGTTTGTTTGTTATTTTTTTTTATTTTAGTGTCTTTTAGTCCTCTCTTTGTCATGAAACTGTGGAGTGTAGTATGTTTCAGTTCCTTTGCTCCCTGGAAATGTTAAAGCCATTTGCTGCTCTAATTGATCCTTGCTTGGAGTGTTTCATTACTGACACAATCTCGAGGTGAGCATTATAAAATGAAGTATTATTCCTGATCTCACTGCGAAGTGGTAGGGAGTCAAACTGCAGGCAGCCAACGTCAAAATCGCCTTTTCTAAATGTGGGGTTTGTTTTTTTTTTTTAGTGTGAGAGTGAAGTGCATTTAAGGCTGTGTTTGCTGATCTTGAAGCTTGGGATATAATGACTAAAATGACAGAAGAATATGACCTTGAAAAGAAAGAGAGGGATAAAGTCTACATGAGCTTTGAGAATAATGGAAATGAAGCATAGTCCAAATGAATGAGATCTTGTAAAGTTGCCTTTCCCTTCAGAAGTTTTTATACAATATGAAGCTTCTAACAAATCCTTAAAGACAGTTATAGTACTATCCATATAGTTCAGAATTCAAGGTGTTCAGACTGGCTGGATTGTGACAGCCATAGAAACCCTTTCTCATTTAACCTGTTTAAGAAGAATGAAAGAGTGTTTTCTTGCTCTTAGCCTGTAGAATATCTAGCCATTAATTTATACCATTTTTGCTGCTGAGATCTGAATGCATTGTGGAAAATTAATTATCTTAGTGCATACCATACTTAGGAAGTATTGATTTGCCTTTTCCAGTTATAGAAAATTGTGCCTTTCCCCCCCACCCCCCTTAAATTGAATTTATTTCTTCAGAGGAGTTAGACTGGAAAACGCTGCATGAAAAGCCAGTATTATGAAAAGCGAGTGTATCAAGCAGATTTTATGAAACTAATTTGAAGTATTTTGAGCCACCTTCTTTCACAACCACCTCTTTTAATGTATCAGTCCCCAATGAAATTACCTAGTTCATCTTGAGCCGTTACAGAATGAGGAGCGATTATGTGCAGATTTGAAAGACACCGATGAAGGCATACACTGAGGGCTCAGTCTGAGGAAAGGCAGTTCAACAGTTTTCCTTTGACAGCTTAGACCCTATGAGAGGATGTCCTTCATGTTTTAAGGTAGCGATGAAGTTTCTGTGAACAGTCACATTTCTTAGACTCGCTTATGTTTTTTACTCTGCTGATGCCGCTGTCTTTTGCTTTCTGTGCAGTCATCTCATTGCTGATTTTTCTCAGCATTTAAATCATTTTTCTGTAGCCCTGCCTTCAAGTAATTGAACTGATGTTTTTTCTTTCATTCTAGAGTTGCTGGTTTTGGAAAAGACAAAGACGGGGTTGGAAGGAGTTTGCTTGGTTAGGTACATGTTTATTTGGTTTTAATTTTGCTTTTATTCTATAATCCAAATTTTCTTGCAACTGAAGTCTGTAGTTTTAGGAACTATGGAAAAGGTACACGTTCACTTCATTGTTTTTTTTTTTTATACTTTTGCTTTTGATGCCAAATGTCTCTGGACATCTCTCATGACTGGGATCAGTCACACATTGTTGCTCTTCTTGCATGCCCTTCTTTACTTACTCTGCTCTAGTGTGTAATAAACCCTCCCTCTCTCCCTGTCTGTGTGCTGGGCTTTTCCTTTCTCCTTTCTACCAGATTTCAATTGTGATTTCTTTAGCTGGCAGAATTTTGCTGCTCAGAATTTTGAAACAGACCCACAGCTGCCATTAGACCTTGTCAAGGTAGGCTTGAACTAACCAGCCTCCCTGCTGCAGTCAAGTTCTTTGGTTGTCCTGCTGACACAGCACTAAGTTATCCTCTTACCTCAATGAACGAGAGAAGTCCCATAGCAATACAAGCCTGTCTGAGTAATATGTAAAAAACATTGTGTGCATTCACCTTCTCTCCTCCCTGCAATGTAGAGTTTTTTTCCCCATTTCACCTTAGTATTTCTGAAGGAAATAAAAGCTTTGTCCACTAGCAGTTATAAATTTCTGGTGTGCCACACCTCCAATTCAGTGCTATTATGCTGAAGCTTGTACAGCTGGAACCCCCAGAAGGCATTTTCAAGCATCTTCTCCATCCATCTCAAGTAGTTCTCATCACTCCAGAAATGTCTTTCTTTTAGTTTACAGGACAGAAGAATGAGCTCCCTTCAGAGCTTAATATCCCTCTGCATCACACAGAAGCTGAAGGGGTACTGAGGTAATATAATGAGAGCACAGGCAATCCGAGTTGGAAGTAAAATACATTTTCTCTGTGATGTGCTCAACCTTTTCTGCCCTGGGGCTTAAAACCGGAAATCTACTCTTTAATTTAGCGTTCTCAGCCTGTACACTGAAATGCCACTAATGATTTGAGAGAGTTAACAAGAGGGTAGCAAAAATGATATGTCAGATATGTCTGAAACCATAAAAAATCTAGAGGCAATACAAGTTGACTCATGTCAATGGATTTTGAAAATATAATTTTCTGTCTAGTGGAGGCCATGGAAGAGAACATATTGAGTTCATTTGTGTCGCAGTGTTTTTACAAACTTCTTATTAAATCAAACTTGAAGTAAAGGTTCATTTTAACAACAGTTAGTGAGCTGTTACCCTTAGTTCTTTAGAGTGGCAAAATAGAATAATTTTCAAATTTGAAAAATTTGTAGGTGTATGTGCATGTCTAAAAAATCTACATCACTTCAAAATGGAGTCACATTTTGGTTTTGGGGTTTTTTTGGTAGGTTTTTTTTTGGTGGGGCTTTGGTTTGTTTTTTTAATTTTTTTTTCTCTAGAAGCAGTGTTGCTGAAAACAGAAAGTTGGTATTTGTGATTCACTACTTCAATTATTCTTAAAAAATCTGTCGTGTGTGTCAATTCTGATTTTTTTTTCCCTCTTTTTTTACTCCATGAGCTTCTACTGGGCAAGCTTGCTGTGCGTCATAAGGGCAAGGGCATGTGTTTCAAGGAGATTAGTATCTGTTTGCAGAAACATGGCAATTCTTCATGATTTGTGATTCATAGAGCTGGCTATTCACACCATCTAAAAATGCTGAATAGGATATCTATTATTTAACCTGTCTAATTTTTTTTTAATACTCTAAAGAAGTTCACTTATTCAGTAAGATAGTTGCTTTTCATGACACATTAACATCTGTTTCTGAATGATATCTTCAGCTCTGTTGTGAAACTTAAATCTACTTTGGAGTTGGAAACTAATGCATGTTAGTGATGACATACTATGGAATTTTAAGCTGTTCATGTGTATTTAAAATAAGATTGATTTACAGTACTTTCTTTCCCAGGGAACTACAACTTAAACTAATTCTTAATGATCCAAATGCATTTAAAACGGGTTCACAAAATCCTCAAAACCACAAAACTCAGAAATCTTTCAAAGCCTTTTTACTCTGCCATTGCTAAAAGAGCATACATTTCTGACTCTGTGATTGGCTTGCTCGTTCTTGGCATTGCTTTTACTTAGCTCACAAAATGAGGTAGAAAAGGGCTGTACTGCAATATATCGTCGTGGAGCAAGTCGATTGGAGATGCACTTGGGAGAGCATATTTCTCAAGCAATAGGTGTTTCTTAACAGAGTCTGGAACTAAATGCAATCCCCGAAAATAGCTTATGTGCAACATTGTGCATTTGTAAGAACCATACTCTTGCAGGCTACTCCCATCTTTTCATGGGATTTATAATCTGCTAGCCGTCATAGCAATCTTCTGTCTTCTTCCAGTGAGGCTGAGATCCTTTTCAGATGTAACAAAGCCTCTGTTGTTCTTCAGTGGGAAGAAGAAAGGAAGGCAGTGAAAAGCCAGTTGATCAGGAAAAGATGCTTGAGGAAAGGCACAGGATCCAAGTTGCTCTCCTGCAGGTCTTTATTGCAGGTTCTGATTTGAGAGGCGGTATTACAAAGATACAAACATAGGATAGTCAGCATAATGGATGATGCTTTGGGAGCACCGGCTTACCTGGTAACTGCCCAAGTGGTTCATTTTGACTTGCAGCTGGGGCTGAATTTGTGTTAAGTTGTGACCAGTTTTCTACAGATTCATGATGTTATTTAAGTGGAGTAAAATGTCATATTAGAACATGTTGTCAAGGCAAAGTGAAAAGTGTATCAGTGCTATCCAATTAACAGCATACGAAATTGAATCTGTTAAGTCTAAACAAAATTTGCTTTGGTCCCTAATTTTGAGCATACTTTTATTATTTTTAATGGATTGAAGCTGACAGGAGATTTGTGTAAGAAGATTTTACATAATTCTAATGAGAATCTGAGTCCTTTGTCGGTGCACGACAAAATCCTTAATCATTCGCAGAATTTAAGATGCTGTTAATGTTATCCAAGATTATTTACGGCCTATTTTTAAATGGCTAAATGTTTCTTGATGATATGTTAGAGACATTTACAAGATTGTATGTGGTCTCACCAATGGGGTTTGTGAATGTACCCAAACCCGTTCGTCTTCACCGTCAGAGATGTGTTGGGTATGCTGTCACCACAATATTGATAATTACTCAGCAGCAAAGCAAAATGGCAGACCTCAAAACATGTTTGCTGGTGCTGCCACAACCTAGAAACACCTTTGATTAGGGAGAATTTTAGTCCATTTCATCTAGCGGATCAGAACATCAACATGAACCGGCAATGTGCACTTGAAGCCCAGAAAGCCAGCTGTTTCCTGGGCTACCTCAGAAGAAGTGTGACCAGCAGGTCAAGGGAGGTGATTCTTTCCCTCTACTCCACTGTCCTTGGGCCTCAACTGGAGTATTTACTATGTTCAGTTCTGGAGTCCTCAGAAGAGGGAGCAAAGGTAATAAGGGAACTGGAGCATCTCCCATACAAGGACAGGCTGAGAGAGTTAAGCTTGTTTTGCCTTCAGAAGAGAAGACTCTGGGGAGACCTTATAGCAGCCTTCCAATACTTAAAGGGAACCTACAGGAAAGCTGGGGAAGGGCTCTTTATCAGAGACTGTAGTAACAGGATAAAGGGTAATGGTTCTAAGTAGAAAGAGGGTAGATTTAGTTTAGGTCTAAGGAAGAATTTCCTATCAGACTGGTGAGGCACTGGTACACATTACTCAGAGACGTCTGGGATGCCCCATCTCTGGAGGTGTTCAAGGCCAGGTCTGATAAGGCTTTGAGCAACCTGGTCATGCCAGGGAGGTTGGAACTGGGTGATCTTGAACATCCCTTCCCACTCAAACCATTCTATGTTTGTTTGTTTGTTTGTTTGTTTGTTTGTTTTTTAATTAAGAAGCTTTCCATCACCAGTTCTGCTATTGAGAATTAAAAGCAAGCAGGTGCACAGCCAGCACTGCTCCTCCTGTCATTTGGCTGTGAAGGCAGCACTCTGTAGACCCTGTTAGCCCCCACTAGTGTCCCCCACATCCTCACAGCAAGGGCTGGGGTCCTTCTGGGCCACTTCTCCTGCTGCCACCCAAGAAGCCCCATCTGCTTTTCTGGTGCCTCCCCAGGCTGTGGTGTGTGTGGAGGTGAGCACTGTATGCTCTGCTTGGGCTGAGCTGAGAAATAGCTGAAAGGCAGATGAAGGAAGCTGCATGGGAGCTTTCTAAACCCAAAAGGTAAAAGCAAAAACCCTCAAGTTCCTCTCCATGTTGGCACCTCCTGCCTGGCCCCGAACCGCCACAGTGTCATAGCCTTTAGGGAGGAGCTGTCAGGCTGCCAGTGGCAGGTTAGCCATCCTCAGCACAACATGCAAGTTGGGTCTTGTGCAAAAAGAAGCACATCAGGCAGTTCTGTCAGTGAAGGACAGTGGCAGCTGGGCATAGTTAAGGTGTTCATATTGGTGGCCATTCCTGCAGATACCTGCTCTTCTCCCAGCAATTGTCAGTGCGTGTTAACCAGCACATGAGCCTGACTCAATTAACTCTTACTCTTATCTATGGGGATAATCCAGAATATCTCTGTGTAGCTGTGAGCAGCTGCGAACTTTAGCAATGCCAAGAAATACTGCATGTAGTATTTAATCTTTATTGCATATGTAGCCTGTTTTCAGTATCTTTCACAAGACCTTTCCTGTTTTCTTTCAGCACTGCTGAAATAATATAGTAAGAAGGAAAAAGAATTTTTCCCACTGTCTCCATAGTAGGCTTCAATTTCTGAGCTTGTATGAAATCTATCTTATCTGTGTCTCATGATCTGGTGACCGTTTAGAATTAATGGACACCCACACAGTGTGCCAGGACACCATGCTGTTTGGTAATGAGAACTCCTGGAGTTCTGTGAAGGCTCCAATTAATCGTCATAGTGCCAATTAAAAAGCCTATTAGAAATACCGTCTGTAGCCATCAATCCTGCATAGGTATTCTTTATTGAAGAAGTGCATGTGTAATGCACTCAGGTTTGCACACACATGCGCATTTCTTCTTCTAGGTCGATACAACCTGGCAGAGTGATTGGTAAAAATATATTGGCAGTGGCAATGCATTTACTTTCTGCCTTACATCATATTATAGTTAGACCCCAAATTTATTCCAATCTGTTAAAACTTAAATCAGATTTTGTTTTTGTAAGTAGGACATAGTTCTTCATATGGCACAGTTACACTCAGGCTCTCATTGGAGCTGCACTACAGTGTTATCAGGGTGTAATTTTAAGGCCAACATTCATTAAATCCTTTCAGAACAGGAACTTTGTTCTCTCAAAGTTCCAAACAGACACAAAGCTCCCCAACAGGGTCTCCAAGCACTCCAGTGCTCTAAATAATTGTGGGTAGAGCAGGCAGGATTTTTACCTTACAATGTTGATTTTGAATTTCTTTTATCAGTTGCTCTAAGTTCTTCATATTACACTTGTTTGAATTGAGACATTTTATATTCATTGTGTGCCATGGCATGTTTTTTGCCCCCTGAAAAGTCCATTTGCAAACAGTTGAAGCTTTTATGAGACCAAGAGTAAAGTAGAATGCTATTTGGTCCACATTTATTTATTTTAAAATAAAAGCAAAAAAACCCCAACAAACACACAAACGTTTTTATTAGGCAGCAGAGCTCATGCTTTGAGTAAGGATTTGATGTTTTTTCTTTTTTCTTGTAAAACACCTGACTAAGTTGTTCAAAGTTACAGTAAGGCACTGAAATCCTCTGTTGTCTGCTGCTCAGCAGAGGTGTTAATGTTTTAGAGCTGTGTTCTGCCGGAGGAATGGAGCTGGATGGGAAGGATCTGTAATAAGTGCAGTACCTTTGAGAATCTGGAACTGAGGTCCAGATTTTATTCTGCTGTCAGCACATACTTCATGAAACACAGTAGCAGATAGATGTGTTAACATCCTGTTATCACAGAAGATAATCTATCATCTCTGTCTTTTACTTCAATTGCTTTTGGAATTGATGATATGCCTGTCGGCATCAACATGCTGCTCCATGATGGGAGTTTGGCTTTCCAGTTTACTTAAAAAACCCCAACAAACAAATGAAAAACTAAACAACCAGATTGCATTAAAAAATAGTAATCTGAACAAACCCATTTTAGTCTTTTTTCCCCGGACTTGAGACCCCAGAAATTACTTATGGAGGCTCTGCATTAGAAGAAGGTCAGAGAGTTATGATCACCAGTGCACTTTTGCTCAAGTCTTCTCCTCTGTATATGAACATTTTTGTTCAGTTTCTGATAATGTGATCCCACAACCCAGAAGATCTTTCGACTGCAGAAGATGATGCAGCTCTAGGAATCAAGATTGTGTTGTGAAAGAACATCTTGTCTCATTTTGTTGCTAAAGTCATGAGGTGGGAGTCTTGTGAATGAGAACAGACAAGCCCGTTGCTTGTCTTGTTGTGTGGCCACCATCGTCTCCTCCACAGATGACCTAGCATCATTGCATCAAGCAGACAGCACCTGCTCTCTGTTCCTCGACCAAAGCGACAGAGGCATGGGCAACTACAGTTCTTACAGCTGCCCCTGAAATTGGAGGAGTGATGCTCTGAACCCCATAAAATGCTTAGAATTGCTAAATACTCTCAGTGAGTGGACCTGCAGGCTTTCCATATGAGTGTGCAATTCTCTTGGAGTCATTTGACCTTCATCTTGCTGCGCCCTCATACCCCAGCATTTATACAGGGGAAGATAAAAAGCCTTTGTCAGACAGGAGTGGGAGGGTTACCTAACAGCAGATAGCCCTTTTTTTATTTTAAGTATTCACATGCTAGTGAGTTGAACACCGTGAAAACTAGGATGGTATTAAGAATTCTGCATTCAGAGCAAAATCCAGAGAGTGTTACAAGACACCCAGAAATTACAATAAGGGCAATTATTAACTAGCTTCCTTTCAGTCAGTGGGAGCCTGTGTTTGTTACTTATATTGAGGCAGAGGGAAGATGCATCTTGTGAACAAATGTTGGGAGTTTAAAAGAGTTAGATTTTAAATACGTCTTTGTAATAGTAAAGGAACATAAGGGTTGGATCTGTTAAAAGCAAATTTAAACATGAAGCCTCTTTCCTGCCCTTCAACTTAAAATCTTACAATTATCTTAAATCCCAAAATGTGGATTCATTGTTCATTTCCTTTTTACCAGAATGTAAAAGAACGGGAGCTTGAGGTTTTAGCGTATTAAAAAAAGGTAATCCTTTTTCATTATAACTTCTCGTAGTGTTTTAATTAAAGTTATTAGGAGAACCATCATGTGCAACACATTTTAAAATTCTTGTACAGTGTGCTAGGAATATCTAGGAAAGGGATTATGTGCCGAGCTTTTTCACTCACTGTGAATTAGTTTGGATTTTGTTATTCTTGACTGTTTATCACCTACAATTTGATTATGTATTTTTACGTGGCTTAAAGGAAGAAAGTGTTTGTGTGTGTTCATTGCAGTTCATTATCTATTTAACAAATTGAGAATGATGTTAGCGAAGTTCAGTGTTCTTTCTTCATACTGAAGGAAACCTCATTAGAGAAAGCTAAATAAAATTTTGACTCACAATTTAAGACAGAGCCAAGAAGATATGGGTTTTTGAGTAGCTTTCATTTCTGCCTAGGTTTGTCCTACCACCTTTTCCTGCCTCGCCTCCAAGTATGCCCTCATAGCATGTTCAGCCTGTGTTTCACTGTGCCACCTTCAATGATGGGTTTTGAAGACTGACTTTGATGGGCTGTGCTGTTCTGTTGGAATCCTATGGTGTTATCTGCCTGGCTTCCTGGGTTCACATTGCGCTGCCTGAGTGACAAGGTGCTACCCTCTGCAAATTCCACGAATCTAAGAGGGTCACCTGACACAATTCTTTACAAGCATCCTCTGATCCGGTGATTGATGTTTTATGCCATGATTTTCCTTTTGAGATTTTCTCAGAGTTTGCTTTAAGTCACTCTCCTGTAAAACCAGGTCAAAAGTATATTCTGGCAATGATGATGAGCAATACAGAGCGATGTATGAAAATTACACTGGGTGCTATATAGAGTGAATGATTTTGGGGTTTTAACCTCCAGAATTTTGAAGAGAAGAGGATGGAGGAGGGGATGGGAGACGTTGTCCCCAGGAACTGTAATGTAATGTTTATTTGTATAAATCCTGAACAGTGTAAAGTGTAAGGTTTTCAGGAGGTGTTTTAAAAGCAGAATAATGTTTCCACACGCTCCTTAGCCTCTAAGTACGACAGCAGTGTCACCCCTTCAACAGCTGACCTGGGTTTGAATGGAAAGATCTTGTTGATTTATGTTCAAATAAAATGTTAATTTGTTTACATGCGGTGTCATTTGAGTGGACTTGTTTAGATTACGAAATGCTTTGAAAAGCCAAAGTCTTTGACAGTTAAAAGGAATTTGTGCATTTTTTTTCTGTTTATCCTTTGTATTGTTATCTTCATCCAGTGATCTGATTCATTTGTAAGGTGTCTTTAAGTAGGTCTTCTTACTTGCATATTAAGTTTAAAAAAAAGTTAAATACTTGTCTAAATTCACATGAAGTGACTGTATGCATGCTCAAAACCCCAATTTATTAGATGAAGCAGGGCGACTTGTCAGAGAGGCTAGTGTCCCCCTGAAATAATAGCATGTGCTGGCTTCTCTCTTTGGAAAAGATGAAGAGTTGTGTAGTTTTCCTCTTATTATGTTGATTTTGAACAGTTAGTAAGTAATGTCAGTTAGCTTTTTCCTTCTCTTTTTTTTTTGTTTCCCCTTTAGTTGTTTAGCTGACAGTTGCTTGACCAGCCATTCTGAAACCAGATGGGAAAATCTGTTCAGATGGCCCTTTTTTCTTTCTCTTCCTTTTTTTCCAGGTCCTCAGGATCTCACTTAATTACAAGGTGTGTAGGGTGCCTATGACCTAATTCCTTTTACCCTAACAAGTGAAATCCGTTCAGGAATCTGGGTGTTCCTCACACGTTTTTGCCAGATGAATGGATCTCAAGTTAGCAATAATGCAATAAATCTAAATTTATATTGTTTTGAACATAAAATAAATTCGTACTTGCTCCCATTGGTGTTTGGTGCAAGCTTTGATATACATATAGTGAAAATTAGCTCCAACTGTTTTATCAAAACCAAAATTCTGTCATTTCTTCTTAGAGGGAAGTGAAGCATTTGCCTTGCAAGTATTTGAAAGTTTACAGAGTCCTTGTGAAGAAATTTCTGCTCATTAATGCACGTTACTAACGAATGCCTCTGGTTCATTTGGGAATTTTATATATAGGAAACAAGAGTCTTGTGTGTGTGTGATTTTTTCTAAAGTGTCGGCAACAGTATTTACTAAAGTGTAAATGTGCTGTGGTGGTTTTGCAATACCAGCATTTCAGCAGAAAGCCCAAGGTGAAATTTTATAGAGTATACTTTGGGTGTCTCAACTGATTATAACCTTAAATAACTATATAGAATGTAATGTGAATAATAGAATTATTTCGAAAGTTACTAGAGGTAAGTAAATTTTGTAATTTGTATTGAATGAAGTGTTACAAGATGCTAAATGTGAAAGGATTTAAGATGGTGCAGTATATGAGCGAACATTTAACAGTGCTTATCTGTGCCGAGCAGTTACACCATCTAGTTGGTCCAAGAACAGAATATATACAAACTCCTTTTTGAAGTATTCTCAGTTTTGTGGTTTCGCTCTCTGTACTGGAGAAGGTGGCTGTGTATACACAAAGATGTGCTCTTCTTTTCAGACATCTTGGAAGGCAAAACTAGAATACCTGTAATTTTTGATTACATGGCTATTGTAATCTCCAATCTCAAACACTTGGCTTCCAGGAAGATATTAGAGAAGCCTGGAGTGCCCCTTGGGAGCCAATTTAAAATCCCAGATGACTGGAAGAAATGACCACCTATGTGTCAAGGGTCCCTGTAGCAAATTTAAGTGCTCATTTTGTTTCATTGTCAATGAGATGAAAACAGAGCCATTTCCCTGAGAAGGTGGAAGGACGCAGCCACAGAGTATAATAGAATTTTACCAGGGAGGTTGGTGAAGGTGCAGCAAGAAGTGGGACAGTACCTTCCTCCCCTTCACAACTACACAATCAGTGTGGGCTGCTGTGGATAGAAGAGCAGGCAGGTTTTAAAAGTGGGGAAGGTAAGCAGTCTCACTGAATTTATTCTTATTATTACTTCTGCAAAACCAAGAGAAGCCTCTGATAATTCACTGCTGGCAAAAACGTTTGTCCAGATTTAACTGCTTCATGTGGTTTCTTTTGATATGTTGGGCAAAGTGAACAAGCGTAAAATTGAAACAGGGACAGTAGAGGGGAGGAGAAAAGGAAGGACAAGTCCTAGAGAGCAAGTTATACAATGCTAGCCCTTGAAGCCTAGAAAAAAAATCTGTTTAAAATTGCTGAGTGTGAAGCAAACATTGCCTGGGTCAGCTTTCCAGCGTGACAGCAATAAACACATGACCAATAATTCAACCTGACAGAAGTTGTTCGAGAATACAAATATCATGAATACTCTGTTCTGCTTATGCACTCGAAACACAATACGTAAGCCTGGATGTCCCTGACAACACTGTCTCTCGTTTGATGAGCATCTTCCATGAGAAGGCGCAGCCTTTCTGATCCCATTAGAGAAGAGAGGCTCTGTCTCTGTGGTCCTTTTTGCAACCTGTGCACTCTGTGAACCATGCCATGTGTGGAGGATTTGTTCCGAGATGCATTGGGAGCTAGCATGTCAACAGCCAGACTTGTTACAGATGAAACACTGTTGACAGACAGTGCTAGCTGCAACCGAGAGATAAAAAGAAGAATTTATATTTTTAAGGAAGATTGTGGTGCAAAATTTTGATTATTTATTGGGTAAAGATAGTCAGGGCTTTGTGTTATTGGAGATTCTGTACCCTAGGAAACTGGCAGCAAATTCAGCTCCATGCTGCCAAACTGTACTTCAGAATCTGAGGTTTCATATGAAAAAGGGGAAAAAAGGCAAAACAAACAGAAAACCCTCTGTACCCTGCAGCTGCAGAGAAAATACTCAGAAAATCTGACCAGAGTTGTATTCTTGTCTTGAGTCAGCAATCAGCTTGAAGCAATACCTTTGAGAAGAGTGAACTGTGCTGGTCATTCCAGTGCACACAAGCTATGAAGTCTGACATGTTTACACAGTATCTAGCTAATTTCTGTGCTTTTTTTTTGCCTTTTTTTTATTTTTGGCAAAAGCCTTAGTGTAATGCGTGCTGTTTGAGGATGTATTTTCTTGAGGAAGAAGAGAACCAGAAGGAAGGTTTATTGTTTTTCATGTAAATTAGAATAAATGTTGAACTTCCCTTCCTCTCTTCTTCTCTTCCCACCCTCCTCCAAAAAGCAAGCAAATTTTCAAATTGTAGAGAAACAGAAACAAGGGATATTTTCTTTGCTCACCGGAAAGGCTTTAGTCATATCCGGACTCTTGAAAAAAAAATCAAAACAAAACCTCCTTCTTCCCGCTAACTCCTACATTCTCCTTAGTGCCATATGCCTCAGCTTACAATTATACAGCTTTTAATACATTCCCCTTCTGCTCTGACAGCTATACAGTGTATAACAGTTGCACAGAGGCAGAAGGCAAGTCCTTGAAGCACAAAGAATAAAGAATTCAGTGACAGTTTAAAACAAATGTAGTGAATATGGAAGAAAACAACATACGTAAAACTGGATATTGATGGTATTTTTTTCGGTTTTGTGTGTCTTGTATATGTCTTGTATATCCTGCCTGAAATTTACCTAGCTGGACTGCAAATTCCTTTTGGTGCCAGCTCCACTGAATTTACATTTAGCAGAATGCAAAATACAAAGGATCTTGTACGTAGTGCTCATGATCATCCTGAGTAACCTATTAATCAGTGGAACAATGAAATGGTTGTATGGCTTCCATCACGTTTGAGCATTGAAACTCAACATTAGAAAAGCACTGTAATTGCTAATAATTAGTACTAGGTAAGCCTTGCAAGGTTTATGTAAGAATCTCCCCTAGTGTCAAATTCGTATCCAAAGCATATCTGAAGTATCTGAACTGTTTAAGGATCTGGGAGGTAATACTTTGTCATTGTGTAAGATGGAAGACCTGTGTACGAAAAGGCAAGGGGACTGTGAAATAATTACTGACTCTACATTTAATTTTGAGTCAATGAAAATGCCAGAATGATTGAAGTGTTTATGCTGAAGATCAAGGAGTTAGATTGGAACAGGATAATCAAAACCAGAGACATCTTTCTTAAGGTTTTTATTTTTTAATATTTCTTAGGGAGGAGATAAGAAAGGACTGAGAATATGGCAAGGAAGGGAGTGTTGAAAGGAAAATCAGGATCAGAGGTCACACCTTTGTGAAGTGATGGTTGGAAAATGACAAGTAAAAATAGAAATATGCTTCACTTGATGGTGATGAATGAGTTCCTTGACCCGAGGAGGAAGGCTAGAGGTAGCTTTTCACTGTGGAGATGGTAATTTGATAGTGACAGTTACAGGTGAAAAAGTTTGCAGCTAGAAATATGGTGGAAAAAATGCCTGGTCTTAATTATCTATGGGTACTCGTGCCCCTGAGCCTTGGTTGCCAGGGTGGCTGTGCTTTTCTGCAGCAATAGTGGTGATGCTTGCAGTTTGCCATTTTTCCACACTTTCAATGTGATTCTTCCTCCCTAATTTTCTCCAGCTGTTTCCCAGCATGCCTTTTACCTTGTGTTTGTGCTTTGCTTATCTTTGGTGCTGGAGTATTCTGCACTCCTCACCCGCACCTTTTCACCACAAATCTGTTCAACTGTCCTTGTAAAGTCAGTAAACTGATGAGCAAGACTAATAAAGCCAATGTTATTGAACCTGGGATGGTATGTACAGTGTCCACGAAGTGGGAGGTGGGATCAGACTTATCTTGCTTACATACCTCTTGTATCCCAAGGGCAGGGAAACATTTGCCAATGGCCTATAACTTTGCCTTTCTGCCAGCAATAAATGCCAAGAGTTGTGTCAGCTCTTTGCATACTAAGCCAAAAAGGGTGTTATGGGCTGCTGACTGCTTCAGTTGAAACATGAAGCATGGATTTTGAGGTTAGTAGAGGTCTATTTGCTTAAAAGAGGTTCTGATCAAGATAAATTATGAAAATGTCAATAAATACTGCATTTTAAAAGGTAATAAACTGACTATTAATGTTGAAGGCAGAGCTCTAGGCAAACATTAGCAGCACTGTGAACCACCTACCTTTATGTACCTTCTTCCTCTACTCAGAAAGAGGAGCAAACCCAACCCTGGACCCTGGAAGGAAGTTCTTAAAGACACAACTAGTCAAAATGCTTCACAGATGCCACACTCAAGAATTTTGTTCCTTTGTGTGTGGGTTTTAGTCATAACTAGCCATGCAAGTCCCTTATGTGCATGTGACAACAATCCATTTCATGGCTAAGAATACCTAGTACTTTGCAGTTTTGTATAGTGTAATTACTCATATGTTTGGGTATTGTGATGCCAGCTTTTATTTTATTTTGAAATAGTGTTTAAGGAAAATTGGAAAAAAAATAGTGAAATACTGTGTTAGGTATAATTCTCTTCCAATTCTTTGTAAAAATGTACCTCAGATTTCTTCTGAAAGCTTGAGTTAAAAATAAATAATTTTTTCCTATGTCAGGTGAGGGTTTAATTGCTTGTCCACCCAGTCAGGACTGACTTACTACTTGCCAAGTTCTGATCTATACATGATCACAACACCAGTTTAGAGACTGTAAATTCTAATGACCCATTTGGGGAACACTCATATCCACAGGTCTCCCCTCTTCCCCTTGGCTGGGCTTGAGTCTGATTGGTGTTTAGACAATGCTTTGAGATCATGATAATGTACCTTTTAATTAGCGTCAATATTTCTAATCTTTTGGGAAATAATAATGTGCTGCTTTTTTACTCCTTGACTGCTGACAGATGGCCACTTATTAAACATCATTAAGTTCTGACATCAATCATTTTTGTGCTTTTTAAAAAACGTTCATCATTTAAATGAAATGATATATATACAGGAGGGAGGTTTTTCACACTGGCTTTTTCAGACTTAGATACAGTGCTGGAGCAGCGTTTGGTGGAGGCTTGTTTTTTAAGACATTACAATAAGTATAATCTCTTGCCTTACGGTCCCTGTGTGGCCTCACTAACTTGTCGTGTCAGTCTATATGTGTATGTTAAAAGGGGCTCTTGTATGGAAGTAACCCTAAGGCTTTTGGGACAAAGCCACCATTTAAACACTGAGAAACTTGAACTTTTGAGAAGCCTGTGCTCATACGCAGGAAAACATTTAATGCATTTACTCAGGAATTCATATTGTATGTGCTTTGTGAATACCGTGAAAAAGTGAAGATGAATTCCTGTATGTTATTTGCAGCAACACTTTATTTGACTTGACGCATTCTTGGCTAGAACCTCTAATTTGTTATTTGTGAAACTTTGTTTAATGGGTACAATTATGCACTGCATTTTGTCCTTGCTCATCTTAATAGCAGTATTAATTTGCAGGAAGGGACAAAAATTATCTTGTGGAGTTATCAAGCAGTGTTTAGGCTTTCTGAATGCTAATTAATTCAGAGCTCAAATGCTGTACCTGCTGTTTAAAAGGCTGGCAGCTTGTATTCATCACCTGAGTGACAGCTGTTCCTAGCCTTTTTTTTACTTTTAAAAAGAGGGGGAAGTTTAACTCCTTCCATGTTAATGACTGCCATATTGGAATAACAATTGTAAATTTCAAAATTTAAATTTGCAAATGTTTGTCTTCAGAAGATTTGCCAGTTTTGACGGTATGTTAGAGAAAGGATTGGTGGCAGCACATTGTTAAGAGAAATTGCTAATACAGTGCTAATTTTTCTGGGCAGAAAAAAGAAGTCCGATATTCCACGTCAGAACCAGATCCTCCGTGTGAACTAGAAGAGCAAGAATTGAAATACTGCTAAGTTAGATTCGAACATTTATAGCAAGTGTGGAATCTGAAGAATATTACAGTCAAATCCTTTTTTAAAATATTTCCTGTTAAGGAAATATTTATTAGTTGAAATTCAGTTAAACGGTCACTTAACCATTTAAATGTCACACAAAATAGTAAAGAATCATTTTATCTTTTATACGCTGCATTCAAGGATCATTGAATTGGTTCTTGTTAAACGGAACTCCTCAATGTTAGAAAGAAGTAATAGTCTTTGGTGATAAAAAAGGAGGCTTAAAGGCATGCAGGTAATTTAACTTAATTTAATCTGAGAATGGGAATCATCTGGTTTAATGCTCATGTTCATACGCAGATTTGAGAAAATTAGGCAGTTTGCCTGAATGAGGAAGTGAGATACTAATAATGGATTATATTCCTAGTTTTTCACAGAACAGGTAGCTAAATATGTATGTAAATAATATACCTCCGTTACTTCCTGCCCCCAGTCAAAACATTTTAATTGTACTACATTTTCTTTTTGGAGGAAGCATGAGGCATCAAAAATTGTCCCCTGTCAGTTGGGCACTGCTTAACTACTGCTGACAAACAACATTTCACCAAAGCTTCCAGTTAGTATTTTAGGGTAAATTCAAGTTTTTTCTTTTTTTCTTTTTCCTGCTTTAAAGAACTCTGAAGTCTGGTATGTGTGTTGCTATGTAAGTATTTCAGAAATACGAGTGTACAGTAGTTATATCATATTTATTTTAAAATTTTCATTCTCATTTTGGAGGCCCTGTATCTTTAGGGAAACTGAGGGTGGAACTGACTAATGCCTCTGGGCTTTGATTCTGCTCACATTGGTTTTTATGCCTTCTGATTCAGTAAATCTTATTAAGTGCATGTTTAACTTCCAGCATTCACTGAAAGTTCTGTTGACTTCAGTAGCAAATTAAGCACATGCTTAAATGTTGTTCAGAGCCTTAGGGAAAGATAATTAAACTAAAGAACAAAGCTATGCTATTAGATTATTTTAACTCATTGAAATCCAGTAGATTTTTCTGATACCAATTCACTGAATGCACTTTGTAGAAAGTAAACCAATTACCCATTAGTTGGCTGGCTCTCCTGCGCAGCTTGGAACACCAATTCCTGTATTGTAGCTGAGTATTTCTGTTGTGACAATACATTTCCTTTTGACCTACTGTTCTATTCTTAGGAATATTTAGTGATTATAATGAGTTAGTGAAAATATAATGGGAATTTAAAAGGTTTCCAAGCTTGTTTACAAAGTGTTTTTGAATATACTTTTCAAGAAATTATTTTTCCAAATGTCTTTTGTTGTTATTCATTAACTTCAAATGATGTTTTTTAGTTTTCATGAACAGGGATGATTTTTTAAAGCTTTAGTAGTGTTGCTTTAGTGTTGTGTGGACAGTGTTAATATATCATGAGGTTTGATGCAGAATAATTAAACATCATGCTTGTCAAATCATGTAGTCCTTGAATTAGCATGTAGGATGCTCTAATGAGTCCAGCAAATGTTGAGGAAATGCACTACAATATATAGGTCTGTTCTTGGTATGTTATTTATTTAAAAGTCTCTCGACTTTGTAGAATTTCCTGAAATACTTTCTTTAGTGGGGATTGTTGTTCTCCAATCCATGGGGGGAAGGTTCTGAAATAGCCTTGTAGTGATTCAGAAACCAGAAAATTAAGGCTTCTGTGTTGGAGTTGAAGGACAGGGGGGAAGCAGGAGCTTAGAAAGAAGATTGCTGGGTGTTTTTTCTTTTTATTTAGTTTACTAAAGAGGAAACAATCAGACCAAGACTGAAATACTTGGGGAGGCTAGATATGGCATTGTTCTCGTTCCCAAGTTCCTGTCCTGGCACAGTTACTGTATGTGCAAAATCATGAGCTCATTGAAATATTGGAGTAAATTATTTGTGCTTAGTATTCTGTCTGCAGCTTCTTGAAATAAATCTGAGTGTTGAAGCTACATAATTGTTTCTAGTGTGGTGTTAAAATCTTATGATGAGCCAGTCTCAGTGTGCTCAGTGAGTCAGACCAAGAAACTACTGAGTCTGCTGACTTGCGTTTGCTTCTTGACCTTTTGGCAAAGATCAAGTGTAGCATATGTTTTTATCAGTTTAATATCTGTTATGTCCTCAACTTGAGGATTTTATATTAAATGAGTTTGGGGACTGGGAAATGTACAAGGAGCCCGGCTATTTTAGAATGGTGTGAAAAGAAACAGAAAGAAAAAAAAAAAGAGCAACAAGTCCCCTAATGATCATAAATGAGTGTGAAGGGAAGAGCAGGAATAGAGCAAGTATACATTATGCTTCTCTAAAGTATTCTCTTAATCTCAAACTATTTTCATCTCAGGGGTTTTCCTGACCCTCAAGAAAATCCCTGTAAAAATAAAGGAAAATAGCACTTCTGATTACATTTTAATTTGTTTTCTTTACCTTCTCTAAGCATATTAATATCTATTTTACAATGTCCAGTATTATGACATCAGATGATCGCTTTCTGGACTGAGCATTACTTGTACTTGCTGGATACATTGAGCCTGTGCTTAATCTCATCCTTGTTGAAGAGTAAGTTATTGCATCACTGTAGCTTTTTATTTTCATTGACCACTCTTACAGATGATGTTTTTTTTTCTGAAAAATGGGATAAAACATAAGAAGTAACTGCAAAATGCAAAAGGGAAGGAAGATACTGTGTCATGGTGAAATGGTGCATGTAGGATTTGATTTGTTTGATTAAAGACCATTGGAAAGAAATAGGTGTGATCAATATGTTTGTGGGAACGTTGCTGTCACAAATATTTAAATATATGCAGAAACATGCCAAAAAACTATGGAGAGCTGGTGTTCACTTGAAGGTTTTTGATTAAATACCAGTTTATGACATTTTATAAACTGGATGTCCAGAACTGTTCATAAATGTTGCAATCAGTGGGTGGCTAACAAAAGCTGGTTTTACTTGTCTTGTGACATAGTTACTGCTGATGCTGGTGTAATGCCGCAGGTGATGACAAGCATGGTTTATGGCATTTTTTGAAACAGAATCAAGCCACTAAAGGCCAAGTTGATGTGACAGGGTGAAAACTGGGAGTTGTATGAGAAGCAGTATGAATACAGCTCTGATGGAGAGT
This sequence comes from Piaya cayana, assembly GCA_013389865.1. NCBI lineage: Eukaryota > Metazoa > Chordata > Aves > Cuculiformes > Coccyzidae > Piaya > Piaya cayana. The sequence goes on from WAAB01001186.1 coordinate 480,087, forward strand.
GATCAAAATAATTTCTAGATGACATAAGAATTTGACCCTTCAAGGATTTCTTATTAAGTATGTGAGGTAATACAGAAAGGAGGAACCTGTGTCATTGTAAATTAGTGTCCTTGAGTTAAGTCTCATTACAGGACACCTTCAGTTTTTTAATTATTTGACCTGCCATGGTTAATAAAAAGAAAGTTAATTTGGTATGACATTTTTGGTGGTTGCTTGGTGCACTACCAAATTAATTGCAATAAAATAAAATGATAGTTTCAAGAATGCCCCACACTCCCTGTTCCATTTTGAATCAGTTGATGATTTCCGAGTCATTATTTATGGTCTCATTATTTAAATTAAGGTGTATTAAATAAAACTGGTGTTTGGGGAGGAAGGAATTGTTTGTTAATTGTAACTATTTTGATGTTGCTGTTTATGTGGATAATACGATCTTTTGATTCTTTACAATTTCTGTTTATAAAACCCCTCAATGTCTACAAGACAGAAATCCACTGCAGCAAAATACCATCTTATTACTATGCATGCTATGATGCTTACAGGTTATTGTCAAAATACAGTGTCTTCTGGCAAGGAAGCATTTGTTTGTCATGGGAACAATATGATTGCTCCTCATTTTTCTTGACTGCTGAGTTCTTTAAGTGAAAGGAATTCTGATCCTAGAATAAGTAATGATTCTTTCTTTTTCTCTCTCTGAGAAAATTAATTTAGTGTGAATTATATTCACCCAGGTGAGGTAAGGACAGCTCAGGACCCCACAGGCTACTTAAACCCACGACACAGACCGGCATTCAGGAAGTGTCTTCATTACCCCTGGGTCATCCCATACATGCTGGTTCTTTCAAAGCATGTCTCCTGATGTAGAGCAAGAGAGGATTCATGAGTCACTCATCTATAGCAGCAGGACTACAGACCTTCTTTTTTCCTAGCCAAAAAGTAGTAGAATCTGTCTGTCTTCATTCCTGTCCTCATCACCTGTTTTGAGTAGTTCTGTACCTTAAAAATTGTAAGTAGGCTGAAAACACAGAAGAGAGAATGTATAGTATTGCAATAATGCACAGGAATGTATGTATGAAACTGAGCATCAATTGCTTACATTCAGCTGACAGGGGATGTGCTCATCATGTAAGAGGGGCTCAGTGGCATGTTCTTTATATGCAAATTGAAAGAACAGGCAACAGCTATAGGAAGAGTTGAATAGATTTTTTGAAAGAATTGCATGCAAACTCCATCCTTATCAGAATTAAAGCACAAGCTCATGTTACTGGATAAATTATGTCATGCAGCTACAAAAATTTCTGCTGTCCTGACATGAAAATTAACTTTCATTTAACAGTTATACCATATTGGTAAGGTTGCTGGGTTCCTTTTAGAGAAAGATGCCTATAGTGTCTTGATTTGGCCATTATAAAAACAACAATTAGCATTCTATTAAATTAGCTTAGTGGAATTTATTACAACATGGTAATTTCTGTAATTTGTAATGTCTGTAAGCTTCTGATGTGCTGAACGACTGGATATGGTAGTGAAACTATTGGGGTTTTAAGGTTTTTGTGCTGAATACTGGCCTATTATAGCACTGGCCATTTCCACAGTAAAATCTTAAGAGATGAAGAAAATTGATAAGGATTGTACATTTCCAACAAAATGTTAATCGAACATCCTCAGCACTGTGGTTCCAGGATCAGTAGTGTTGAATTATTATTGAATTCACATTTCACTTTATGTTTTATTTTTTACTCATATTCTTTTAAAAAAACAAAACCAAACCAAAACCCACCCCACCACGATAAAAAATCCAAAAAAAAAGAGCTATCATGTAACTATAATTTGCTCACTTCTTCTGTGCCTCATAGAGAGCATAATCCCGCCATAGACTTCCTGAAAACAGTTAGGATTGTTTGAGAAGACTTTAAGCTAAAATGGGGACTTCCACGTGGCCTGTATTATCTCTTCGCAAGGGAATGTGTTTTGTTAAAGTGACTGTTTACGAGATACAGTACTAATGTCGAACTTTGTTCTACTGTGTGAAGTAACGTAATTGAAGTACAAAAATAGCAGAACCAAGCAGTAGAACATTGTTGAACTTGTAGATGTTTCCACATCGGTGATTTAAAATTGGATGGAACAGTGATATGAGTGTTTGAGGCACGTCCGTGTGCAATGTAAGAAAAACAAGCCTTAAGCAACTTAAATATTTCCATTAGAAAGATTTTATCCAGAGAGGAAGGTACGGTATTTATGTGCGATAGAAGCTGGGTATTTTTAGAATTATTTTAAATTTCTTTGTAGTAAGTCTCTGCATAAGTAGAGAATAGATGCAAATCAGATAAGGTAGCAGATTGTCCCATTTGTGTGAAGTGATCTTCCAGGATAAAATTACAATTTATTACCTTCTAAATGCTGCATTCATTTGGGAGTAAATTAATTAAGGCTAAGCTGATAACTATCTGTTGTTTCCCTGCAGTCATGACATGGCAAGACACAGGGTATCTACATGCAAAACTCATTTGTACATAAAAAAAATAAGTGCCTGTGCCTGTTGGTTTTAGAGCTGTTATGTGATACTTTAAATAAATGACTTAATTCCATGTTCAAAATACCGATAGGTATGAAGTTTTATTATTGTTATTATTAGCTTATGTTGCGTTAGTATAACATTTCTTTCCTCATTTAAGAGCCTTTTCTCATCATATGGGAAGATAGTGTCTATGCACTGTGCCCTTCTTGGTTTACTGCTTCATCCATGCTGTGACTTGAACAAAATGAACTAAACATTACATTTAGTAATGTAACTAAAGAATCCTAAAATTACTCTCAGTTAGGGGTTCCCTGAATGATCTTCACTGAAGAGCAGGACATATTTGGANAATGTCTACAAGACAGAAATCCACTGCAGCAAAATACCATCTTATTACTATGCATGCTATGATGCTTACAGGTTATTGTCAAAATACAGTGTCTTCTGGCAAGGAAGCATTTGTTTGTCATGGGAACAATATGATTGCTCCTCATTTTTCTTGACTGCTGAGTTCTTTATGTGAAAAGCATTCTGATCCTAGAATAAGTATGATTCTTATAATGATTCTTTCTTGTCTCTCTCTGAGAAAATTAATTTAGTGTGAGTTATACTCACCCAGGTGAGGTAAGGACAGCTCAGGACCCCACAGGCTACTTAAACCCACGACACAGACCAGCATTCAGGAAGTGTCTTCATTACCCCTGGGTCATCCCATACATGCTGGTTCTTTCAAAGCATGTCTCCTGATGCAGAGCAAGAGAGGATTCATGAGTCACTCATCTATAGCAGCAGGACTACAGACCTTCTTTTTTCCTAGCCAAAAAGTAGTAGAATCTGTCTGTCTTCATTCCTGTCCTCATCACCTGTTTTGAGTAGTTCTGTACCTTAAAAATTGTAAGTAGGCTGAAAACACAGAAGAGAGAATGTATAGTATTGCAATAATGCACAGGAATGTATGTATAAAACTGAGCATCAATTGCTTACATTCAGCTGACAGGGGATGTGCTCATCATGTAAGAGGGGCTCAGTGGCATGTTCTTGATATGCAAATTGAAAGAACAGACAACAGCTATAGGAAGAGTTGAATAGATTTTTTGAAAGAATTGCATGCAAACTCCATCCTTATCAGAATTAAAGCACAAGCTCATGTTACTGGATAAATTATGTCATGCAGCTACAAAAATTTCTGCTGTCCCGACATGAAAATTAACTTTCATTTAACAGTTATACCATATTGGTAAGATTGCTGGTTTCCTTTTAGAGAGAGATGCCTATAGTGTCTTGATTTGGCCATTATAAAAGCAACTATTAGCATTCTATTAAATTTGCTTAATGGAATTTATTACAACATGGTAAACTCTGTTATTTGTAATGTCTGTAAGCTTCTGATGTGCTGAACGACTGGATATGCTAGTGAAACTATTGGGGTTTTAAGGCTTTTGTGCTGAATACTGGCCTATTATAGCACTGGCCATTTCCACAGTAAAATCTTAAGAGATGAAGAAAATTGATAAGGATTGTACATTTCCAACAAAATGTTAATCGAACATCCTCAGCACTGTGGTTCCAGGATCAGTAGTGTTGAATTATTATTGAATTCACATTTCACTTTATGTTTTATTTTTTACTCATATTCTTTTAAAAAAACAAAACCAAACCAAAACCCACCCCACCACGATAAAAAATCCAAAAAAAAAGAGCTATCATGTAACTATAATTTGCTCACTTCTTCTGTGCCTCATAGAGAGCATAATCCCGCCATAGACTTCCTGAAAACAGTTAGGATTGTTTGAGAAGACTTTAAGTTAAAATGGGGACTTCCACGTGGCCTGTATTATCTCTTTGCAAGGGAATGTGTTTTGTTAAAGTGACTGTTTATGAGATACAGTACTAATGTCGAACTTTGTTCTACTGTGTGAAGTAACGTAATTGAAGTACAAAAATAGCAGAACCAAGCAGTAGAACATTGTTGAACTTGTAGATGTTTCCACATCGGTGATTTAAAATTGGATGGAACAGTGATATGAGTGTTTGAGGCACGTCTGTGTGCGATGTAAGAAAAACAAGCCTTAAGCAACTTAAATATTTCCATTAGAAAGATTTTATCCAGAGAGGAAGGTACGGTATTTATGTGCGATAGAAGCTGGGTATTTTTAGAATTATTTTAAATTTCTTTGTAGTAAGTCTCTGCATAAGTAGAGAATAGATGCAAATCAGATAAGGTAGCAGATTGTCCCATTTGTGTGAAGTGATCTTCCAGGATAAAATTACAATTTATTACCTTCTAAATGCTGCATTCATTTGGGAGTAAATTAATTAAGGCTAAGCTGATAACTATCTGTTGTTTCCCTGCAGTCATGACATGGCAAGACACAGGGTATCTACATGCAAAACTCATTTGTACATAAAAAAAATAAGTGCCTGTGCCTGTTGGTTTTAGAGCTGTTATGTGATACTTTAAATAAATGACTTAATTCCATGTTCAAAATACCGATAGGTATGAAGTTTTATTATTGTTATTATTAGCTTATGTTGCGTTAGTATAACATTTCTTTCCTCATTTAAGAGCCTTTTCTCATCATATGGGAAGATAGTGTCTATGCACTGTGCCCTTCTTGGTTTACTGCTTCATCCATGCTGTGACTTGAACAAAATGAACTAAACATTACATTTAGTAATGTAACTAAAGAATCCTAAAATTACTCTCAGTTAGGGGTTCCCTGAATGATCTTCACTGAAGAGCAGGACATATTTGGAAGTTTTATCAGTGGAATCAGAATATAGATTGCTTAGTTACTGTGTACATGCTGGAAAACTGGGCAGTTTCCTTGTTTCTCTTTGAGGGGAGATCAGAAATGCATGGAGCAGTAGTGCTAAGACTGTCAGTGTTTGAAACAGTTAAGACAATAGAGAAATGCACGTGAACTTTCCATTCGGTAGAAGATCCTTGACTTGATGTCTGCATGTGTTTAAACACAATTGCTTTCTATCCTGATTCTTGTGTCATTTTCCGTTGAATTTTTTTTTCTGCCCTCAAATTAAGCTAACTGCAAATCAGTTTCATTTAAGAATATCAAACGCATAGGTGTGTGTTTCTACATTAACATTCTTTTGTATGAATTCTCTGCAATATTATCTCAGTGAGATGGATAGAAAAAAAAAGCCTTGAATCTTTAAAAAATCCTTTTGAATACTATCTTCAGGTGGATATTCTGAGGAATTAATATAGCCAGAGCTTAATCATAAACTTTTCCGTTTCCTGACAGTACTGACATTTGCTTGTTTCTAGACAAACAGATGAATCATAGCTAATGAGTTGTTTTGATCATTTATCGTGTTAATGCAGAATGAAGGCTCATATATTTTGACCCTATACCTCTGAATTAGCTGTGGAAGACTGAAAGCCTAAAAGCTTGTTTTGCAAAGACTTATAAACTGCTCTAAAAGTGGCTCCATTCAGCAGGCTTCAGCCATGGGAAAGTGCATGTGGAGGGAGTTTGCGGGGCAAGTCATCATCCAGTTGACATTGGTTGGCACGTAGCCCTAGAAGCTGAATATTTAGCAACAATCCCCCCCCCCCCAACATTAAGCTTTACCTGTGGCTCCTGCTGTGAGTAAAATTGAGTGGTAACCTGTGATCCCAGTGAGTCTGATTCACAGCAGGCTTCTTAGGTAGTGGGTTTAGCAGCACTCTGTCTGCTTGATTGTCCAAATACAATAAGTAAGAAAAAGAAATGTGGATATAGGAAAGAGGGAAAGAGGATTGGACAGGGTGATGCTGGATATTGAAAATAAAAAGGGAAACTTGACTAGATTGAAATTGAGAACACTCACCTGTCCCAGTTTTAGTATCCCTATATTTTTGTGTGAAAAGTAACATAAAGAAGTATGGTGTTTCAAAGCATGGGGATTTGCACCTCTGGCATGTTGTTTAGTACAGGAACAAGAGTTTGGTTCTGAAGCTGAGTTCCAATAGTCAGTTTGGGAAGCATGATATCAAGTATTTCTCCGGGGAGCAGTATTAGATTTTGAGTGTAATTCAGCTAACATGGCAAATTGAGTCCTGGAACTTTCCCGTTTCTCTGATTTTAAAAGTATGTTGCTGTAAGTTGGGATTTTTTAATTTTTTTTTTTCCCCTAAGTGGATATCTAACCCACAAGCTATGTACTAGCCTTTAACCTTTTCATTTTACTTGACACTCTGGAAGACGAAAGAGGGGGAATGCTGTCAGAGAGTTTACACAGAGGATGGAGACTGGTGGTGGTGAAGAGGATAATGGCTTTAGTTCTGATTTTTCTTCCTCACACTGCAGTAAGGCATCTGTATTCTCTGCTGGGTGCAACCAGCCTTCAGGAAGCTTTTGTTCCTGCAAACCACAAGTCAGTCAGCAGATCATTTGGGAAATTGTAGAGACTCCAGAGCTGGACTTGGGATGACCTGTTTTAAAAACAAATAAAAAGTGGGGGTGGATGGATGGATGGATGGATGGTGAAGGGGAATGATGGAAAGAAAGCAAGGAAGGAAGTAGGTATACTTCCATCTGTGGTACTGTAAAAATAATACTGCTATAGGTGTCAAGAGCTGCCAGCCAGACATAGCAACAGACCTTTGTCTTCCATTTCACATACAAAGGGGAGAGCTCTTTCAAAAATCGGCGTGCGTCTTACTGACACTTCAGGAGGATCACTGACAGTAGTGAAGGAATAAGAGTGAATGTTTCTGGGCTGAAATTAGCTGAAGTCTTCTCTTATCACGTTGTTGGTTATTATATCATAGTATTCAGGCAAATATGTGTAGTGTAACAGTATGTCAATTATTTTGTCTAGTAATCAGACTCTTAATTTTACGATACAGAAAAAAAATGCCTTTTTCAATTACTTTAATATGCTACATTCTTTAAATTAAATGGTCTGTAGGCAGCATATAAACAGTATTCTCCAAAATTATTTCAGAAAACGAATAGCACGTGTGATGCCTGAGCCCATCAACAAGAGAAACTGCAGAGTGGCATAGGTTCTCGTTATTTGCTTCTGTATGAACAGCTCTGAGTAAGTGTCTGTTCACAAGAAATATACATTTGCTGCATTCTGGCTCAGCGAAGGCTGTGTGTCTATTTGACATGCTCTCAGTGGAGAATTGCTTATCCATGCTTGATCCTGACTGGTTTCACCTTCCAAAAGAAACTAGTATAGGTCAAAAGTTGGTGAGATGGATTGAAAAGTGTTTCCAGCTGATGGAAATGCTTTTGGAAACCAAGTTGGGGAATTTGAAATCTAATCTATTCTCAACGGAAAAACAGCAAATAGTCCATGTTTCAACACGAACAAGCTATTCCAGTACCTAAAGTGCTGACATACATGAGTTTTTCAAATAACAGAGACCGTGAAGAAACTACTTTTGTATTAAAGGTACAAATACAGAATGCATTCTGTAATCCACTGCAGTGTGCCAAAAGTTCTTTCTTTTTTGAATAGTTTGCTGTAGTGCTAATGGCCACACCTGTATATGAATGTCTCCAGACTCCCTTTCCTTTTCCAATTCTTACATCTGATTATTTTGGCATTCTTAATTTCTCATTTCTTTCCCTTTCTAATTTATTAGTATTTTCCCTTCTGTAGTTGACTCTTTTACTCCCTTATTTGAATAGTCATAATTTCAAATTCTATATTTCTTGTCTGAATTTCTTTTTCCCGTTTACTTTTTTCACTTCTGCCTGTTTGCCACATTTAGGTTCTTCCATATACTTTTTTTTTTTGGTATTGTCCAGCACTTTGGGGGAAACACATTCTGAGTTGTTACCTGTATTTCTGCCTGAAAGTGTGTGTGCTGCGGGCTTAGGAGGAGAAAAGTATCTCATTGGACAAAGGTTATTTGATACGTCCTTGATTTACTTAGCTGCTTTTCTTTGCCTTCCACTCCCTCCATCTCTGACTATAAGCAGAATGTAAGGCAAAGTAAGGGCCAAGTGTCTGTTAGGTTTCCTGTTGAAATACAGAATAATGATGAAGTTGTGAGTCAGAGACTGAGTAACACTGGGCACAACAGCATGGAAGTACTTTACATATGTTTCTTTATTGTAATTTTCCTTTTTTTTTTTTTCATTCCATAGTTTGCCCCTTTTCTCTCATCTGCCTTTCCTGGCTCATGTTTACAACTAATTGATGTATTATAGTAGATCTTTAATCAAGATTAATCAGTTACCTTCTCATCTGCCTGGAACTGAGAGATCCTTAGGTATAGGATTTGTACCAAGAGTGCTAAGCTGCCCTTCTTGGCTTTGCAAAACTAAATAAATCTGAGTATAACCATACTTCCTTCCCCCCTCGGCACCCCCCCAACCCCGCCTTTTGCACATCACAGATTTCTTAGTCAAACGGTTGTTTGCAAATTTCTAGTATAAATTCAGAAGTAAATAAGACAAGGAGCCCTCTACAGTTGTTTTGGTGAAATCTTCAAAAACAGTTTAGCAGTTTAATTTCTCCTGACAAGGACAATCAGCAAAGACAGATTCCTATAGTACAGAAGCAATCTCGTTTGATTTTCTCGAGCACATTCTCCCACTAGCGACTGACTACAGATATTAAGAGGAATTTCTAACAAATCCTATTACAATGGGTCAAGCGCTGTCTCTCTAGATGTACTTATTGAAAGCTCAGTAGAAGTTTATTTTAATGCAGCCATTTTATGGTGCTTGGATTATCTTCATACTCTGCATTGCTGCTACTATAGGTAATGGATGACCACTTGGTTAATGCTTGACAGCAGTTACAATGCAAATCTCCCAGAGATAAGTGTCCTTATGTCTTTATACGAGAACTGACCTTCAGGGACAGTAAACATATTGTTTGGCAACAGTTAATTACAGACTTTATCTTCCAAAAACATTCATGTCATGGGTGGGATAATTATGATGTCCTTGCAACTGAAAAAAAGTTCTTGAGTTATAGTAATGTTCTGAAGAAAGTGTTAGAAACCGAGGTCGCAACAGTATTAAAAGAGCCGTGTATTCATGTTATTTTGATGAAATAATTCTCCTCTTAAAGCTATAAAAATGAGAGATGGACTTAACTGATGTGTATGGCTATATATTTTGTAACTCTGAAAAAAAGGAAAGGATTTGGGTTGTGCAGGGGTACGATGGGCAAGCAGAAATGATTGTGTTTGATTTACTGGGGGATTGATTGCTAGGGTTTATTTTGATTTTCTCCCCTTTCCTCCTTTTAAGACCTGTATGTTTTGTTAAGCTGTTAGGATCATGTTGGCCCTTTCTAATTTTATAATGTGAACTTCAAAGTGATAAATAGCTAATTATTTGCAATTGAATTAGGCTATGAATTTAAATATGACTGAAACAGATGTACCGGTGATTACGTTCGATGCATTTCTCAGGGGGTCTAAGTTTAACATAGTATAAATACCTTCCAGAAATGTTATTTCTGAAATGGAGCAGAGCACCTATTGAAGAATATCATAGAGATCTTAGTGAGATCTGTGGTGTATGAATGTCCCCCAGACTGATGTACCTCAGGTGTGATGTGTGTTTCGGTTTGTTTTTTTTCCTGGAAGAATTTGGGGAGGGAGGAGAGGAATGTCTGCTGCTGAGAACTGAAGTTCCCATTCTGGAGTGTTGAATCTCTAAATGGGAAGCACATTTTTTGGGTTAAGTTATGAAGTTTTTTTTCATAACGTATATTCAAAAAAGGACACTGAGCATTTTCCAATGATGAAGCCCATAGAGAGGCACACTACAGTGCTATTTTGTGAGTGCCACTTAAATGAAAGCCTTTGCCTGGCTGAATTATAAAATGATGCAGCAAGTTAACTACTCCAGCATGCATTTGTATTAATCAGAAACTAAAAAGGAATAAACACGCTAATATAATTAAAATATTTGAATTGTACTATCTGAAAAAAGCATGGACTCTAAACATTTTCACTTTCTCAGGAGATCGACAAGGCTACTAATCAAATACTTCTGAGCTACTCTTTCCAGTTTCAGTTTTTCTATTTGGAAATTTGTGTTCCAGCAGAAACAAGTAATTCCTTTATTTATTTATTTTTAAAGAAACAGTGCAGTTTTTGACAATTAGATAAATTTAGAATATGTTTTATTTTCTTCAGTAGAAGAAAAGTAATTTATAATTAATTAACATCCCCCAAGTATAGCATTGATACATCACAGCTGATGAGTCACACCTTGCCAAAATGCAGTAGGAGTACAAATGATTGAAACATACACTTTAAGATCTCTTTCTGTGTATCTGTTTGTGGTTACAATTATAATATTTAAGGATCTGAATATTAGAGAAGAATAGAAAAATTGAAGCACAAAGACTTAGATATGTCATTGATGTGTCATTCATACCTAATGTAGCACTGTTAACAGACCCATATCTAATTCATACATTAATACAGAATATGTCCAGGCTATATTTATACAAAATGCAAGTCAATAGAATAAAACCTTCAAAATGGTTAATTTTGAAGCTGTCTCAGTGACTGCCTTGAAAGGTAAATCCCTCCATCTTTGCAATTATGAAAATGTTTTCCATAGGTATTTGGGCATGGTGTGCTAAAGAAAAGTCAGATAATCTCTTCCAGATTCCTCCATTATTAAATGGCGTTCAAATGTGATATTCACTGTGCAAAACAATTCAGGGATTCCATATTTTGAGATTCATCTCCAGTCCTCACCCAAAAGTTAGTTTGTACTTGTTTTACCTTCAGCAGTCATTAGAATAGAGTAAGTCAGTTTTCTCAGTCAAGTTGTGCTATGTCTTAAAATAACGTTATCAATGAACATTGTGTGCACCATGTAACTCTTGTGTTTTCATGTAGACTAAAACGTTTCTGGTGAGCAAGCTTTTCAGTTTTACATGTTTAAGTTTTTGAATATGTGGTTTCCTCTTTGATTTTGTTTTTTTGGCAACTTCATAGCTTATTTTGAAGTTTTATCTGTTGTTTATCAGGTTTATTTGTATGTTCTACCCAACGTAATATAGCTGCATAACTGTGTGCATGTAAGTATTCTGATAATACCTTTCTTTTTAAATCCACCGGTTTAATACTTGTTTCTGTCACTCTTACATGGAGATGAGAGACTTGACCTGTTTTTTAAAATGAACATTTTAGCTTTGTTAGCTCCAGGAAGACAGAATTTCAGAATTTTTAGAATTCATTTTTTAATTAGACAGATGCCATTAAGATTTGCTGGGGCACGTGTAGATAATATTTCCCTTTCAATTGTTACTTTTTGCAATGAAACTCAGTAGTGGATTTTTTTGTTAGCTTTTTGTAAGCCCCCTGTTCTTCCTAACCTTTTATTCTTCTTCAGTGTTTGACTTCAACCTGCTGTATAGGCTTCAGTGTTGTTGCATAAAAATTGCTTGGGTACTGCTCAAATGTGTATATCATTACACGTGCGTTCGAGCAATAGGCATGCAAGTTGATTTATACATGATTACAGTTATTTCTAATGTGACATTTATTAAGTTGTTAGCCCTGAAAAAAGAAGTATTTTGTTAATGCTATTCTGTATTCAATGGCTTTGATGGTACTTGTTGCAGATGTTTCAGATTACTGTCAAAACTTTATTATCACTGATAATGTACTAATGCAGTAAGTTGACATAAGGGTTGACTGAATGACTATTGCAATGTATAATTAGGTTGGTGTAATATGATCCATTTCAAGTGATCCTGCACAGCCTTTAAATGAATTGTATTTGAGATTGAGCTCCCTTGCTGCATTGTTACCATTCCCAGAGTGACTGCTACTAGTTTTTAGGGTTCTTGCAGAGTGGTGTTGAGTACATTAAAGAAACTTCATGTTACACAGCTACAAATATATCCTCTTTCATTTTTTTTCTTTTAATATTGATATGACTGGAAATGATACCATTCTAGAATTAGTAGAATATGTATCTTTGTTCAAGTCTAATAAATCAGATCAAAATATGTTGTGTTTTTATTATATATAATCCATATACCATATATTACTAGTCTTTACAAGAAATAAGCCGTTTGAGAGCTATGGCAATTTCTAACCTGTATAAACAAAAATATTGTTTGCAGAGATGTTTGCCTGCAAAGTGAAAACCTGAAATTTTGATTGAATCCATACAAGGGTTATCAGTTTCTTCCTCAGAGTTTGATAATTGAAATACTTGTGGGTTTTTTGTTTTTTTCTTTAGAAAAAGGAAGATGGTTTCAATTATCCAAAGCTAGTGGAATGTTTAACTATCCTTCTGCTATCAGTGGACTTATTTACATTGGGATTTTGACTAAATTGAGATTGCACGTATCCAGATGTTATCTGCCCAGGTGACTTTTTAATTTGCTTTGGTAAAGGATTTGATGGTATATTGCTACCATCTCCTTGTCAGTTTTCACATTACGTACTGTAGGCTATATTTAGACTTTTATAAACTTCTTCGACTAAACTGTTAATTTGTAACTTTTGCTCTTCTTTTCTAACAGTAAATCCTCATTTTACAATAGACTCAGCTGAATAAAGATTATACTACATGGAAAGTGGTATGTTGTATCCTTCATGTGGCTGTACACAGAATTTAGGAAATGCTGTTTTGTTTTTCAGTCTTTATACTTCATTTCTTTTGGTCTTGTACATATTGAGAACGTCATTGCTCTGAGTCCAGGCTGCAGCCTTGTGTTTTGCCTTATGTAGAAAGCATGGTGTTATTAGACTGCCCAAAGGCCAGCGTGGGAACCATGCTGAAACCAAGAGATGGGACTTTGATCCTTACTGCAGGATTTCTCATCAGTTAGCATGAAAAAAACCCAATGTCCCAGAAAAACAAACCCAAAATCCAAAAGAAACTTTTCTTGTTCTTGATTTTAATCTCTGCTTTGTGGTGCTAAGGGGCAAGAGATGTGTCTGAAATGCATCCACTCTACATTGTCCTTCAACAAGACAGGAAAGGCAAAGCTCTCCACCAAGAGCTGCTTTCTTCCCAGTGTCCAGTGACCTATCATGTCAACAGCTCACACAGCAAAGGCTGCTTATAGAAGTAGCTTACAGTAGGATAATATTCCACAGAATATCAGCAGGGAATTGTAGAAGACATCAGCTAGGACTACTCAGAAGTAGAACTATAATGCTGAAAAATAGGAACAGCTGAATGAGAGTATCATTTAATTCATTGCTGTCATGTCAATTTTCATCACTGGTAGAGTTTGAGAGTGGGTGAGGAAGGAGAAATATCCTAACCCAGAAACCTGCTCCTTAGGATAAGTTAGGCTGAAAAGCATCTTGAATAAAGCATTCAAATTTTTTATATCTTCAGAGTGCTAAAGACATAAAGTGGATGAGTGCTCAAGCTCAGTGGTGATCAGACAGGGCTGTAGCCAACAGAAACAGAGGTTTGAAAGTGTAAGATCCTGATCTATGTCCTAGTAAACCTTTCTGTTGAGTTGTTTTACCTTTTTTCAACCTCCAGACCTTCTGGCTGCAAATTAAAGAGAATTCACACCAGTGCTCATGTGACCCTCAGACGCATACATCTTGCATTAGATCTGAATGGAGCTCCAGTTATTAATGTTTATACAGACTAGGTAGATCTAATCCCATTTTCAGACCTTTAAAATGCCAACTTTTTATTTCAAGCCTGGTTTACTTTAACTGCTTTATTTAACCTCAGAAATGTGTGCTTTTTTTTCCTTCTCAATGGCATTTTTAAAAGTGCGAGGTTTTAAATCAGTAAAAGTGGTGAAAATCTATGTGCACCTTTGCATGTATGACTTAAGCAAATCCGTGATGTAACCATACGTAGTGGGATTTGAGTCAAGAAGATTTAGTTGTTTGTTAATGCCTAAAGTCTAGCTTTGCTTGGTAATGTAGAACAACATGGACATAGGTTCATAATGTCCTGTAGAAGCCAGGAGTGAGTTGTATTGGTAGAATTTTGTGGTAAAATCCATGAACAGTTGATGTCAACAAATATCAGACTAGTTCCAGCTTGAATATGGGAGAGAGAAAAGGATAAGAAAAATTGATTATGAAGATGCAAGATACTTGAAAGGAAATGTGACACTGGAAGGTGAGAAATGAATAAACAGTGAAACTGAATTGAACAGCAAAGGCGGGAAGAGAAATAAAGATGATCTGAGGTAAGCAAAAGAGCAGTTAGCACAGGAAAGAATGTTAAAACTTCAGAAATTTATGAATCACCAGAAATTCTTCCCTTTGGCAGCTTTTGCAGCTGCTTTTATTAGCTGGAGAGTGGTTAGGATTCTCTCTTGACACTTTTCCTCTGGGCCAAATAATGACAGGATATTTGGCATCTGCAGTTAGCTGTCTGCTGTCAGTAAATTATTAGCAATAATTAGGTGTCTTTAGTTGAGTGGCTACAACATAAACAGGACCACGTAAGAGGTGGATGCAAAACTATGTCCTTTCCAATGACATCACAGCCTAGATGACAGGAACAGAGAAAATAAGTTGTGTGTTATGGTGGTGTTGGTGAGACCTTTTACTGTACCTCTCTTTTTTTTTTTTAATTTTATAAGAGAGCAGGGGCTTGTTCAATATTGTTTATGAATATTTTCAATAAGAAGTTGAGTTGCTGTGTAGTGGCGTGGTATCTCTAGAAAATTTCTGAGATTTAAGAGAATTCTTTTAAAAAGGTGAATATGAAAAGCATAACATAAAAATAAGTCTTATGATTCTCTTCAGCATGTGCTGGGTGAGGAGAAAACCTACAGANAAAAAGGTGAATATGAAAAACAACATAGAAATAAGTCTTATGATTCTCTTGCAGCATGTGCTGGGTGAGGAGAGAGCCTACAGAGTCAGCTTTTGTATAAATTTGGAACAATATCACTTTTAGGTACAGGAGCAATAGCAGAGTATAATGAAAATCTGAAAAAAAAAAAGTTAAGCCGTGATGCCTATTTCTTTTCCATTGGCCTCTTTGAGGACATGTTTGTTTTGCATAGCAATTTTTTTTAGAGCATGTGTTTTTAGAGGCTGGAATATGAGATGATTTTATAGAGTAGGGCTGCCGCTTGTAGGCAAGTGAACATGGGGACAAGTGGTAGAAACCTGTATCTTCCCTCTTCCTTAGATATTTACAGTGGCACTGGTCAGGTACTTAGCATTTAGTTGCATTGTGGCTTTGGCAATTATGGCTTGGCCAGAAAGAATTTGGCAATTATGGCCTGGCCAGGGGCAAATTTACTAGCGCTGCTTTTCTTGACATCCAAGCTTCCTTTAGGAGTTACCAATAGGTCATTCTCCCTTTTAGTCCTTGCCTTGTATATAATTAATTTAGACTGAATAACTACTTTTTAACTGAGTTCAGTGCTAGCTGTTTGTTCAGAGAGTGGGGCTAAGCCATCAGCTCCCAGTGTTTACTGTTTTCAGATGTCTTCTCAATTGTTAGTAATAATTTACTTAGAACAAGAGCTCTGCTTAAAACCTGAGTTTCATGTGCCCTCTTCCCCTGCAGAGCTGGGAGTCTTGAGAGGAGAGGGAATTTAAACAGGAGCTGAGCAAAGAAACCAGGATTAGTGGTAGTATCCAAGTAGTTCAGGAGTATTTGAAGAGCCCGAGCTCTGGCTGGAACACAGCGCATTACGGAGAAGGAAAACCATGAGCCAAAGGACATTATAGAGGGTTTGGCTAGATTCCAAAATGCATTCAGAAGAAGTGCATTCAGAAGTGAGGCTTGGGGGTGAAGGGATGTTTGTTTTATTTTTTTTCTAGCTTCTTTTATCTCTTGGTATGTCTAAAATACAGGATCATAGACCTCTTTACAAAGCTGTATGTTACATGTGTCATCTAGCCCTGGCCGCTGGAGAGTGAGGCTTTGTTACCCAGGGTGTCCAGAAGGAAGGAGCTGAGAGAAATGAGTAGATTTAAGCTATCAGGTTGTTCATTTTTTATGAGAGGTGTTTTGAAGGACTAGGGAAGCTGGGATTTATCTCTCTCGGTAAGTCTTGCCAGAAGAAAGAGACTGAGATGATACTGGCTTACACCAAAGGAAACTTGAGAGTGCCTGGATACATACCATGTCTAGTTATAATGTAAAATCTGCAGCTGACACTACTTCCCTGAAAACTTGACAGGTTGAAATAACAGTGGGAGACTTATTAAAGGAGTGGAAAGTAATATTGTATAAAGAACTGCATGGCTGATTGCATCAGTGCTTTTATGTCAGTAAGTCTTCACCATGAGACATGCACAAAGGCTATGAACCGTGTATATGTGTATATGGCATATATGTGTCTTGTAAGGTGTCTCTAACAATAACAGCTGTTTCTTCTAAAGATTTCTAGGAGTTGTATTTGAATAAAATAGTCAGTATTAAACGCTACCTGAAGCACGCATGTATTTTCGAACTCTAATATTCAACTCACTATTTTTCATTTCACGTTTCGTTCCTGTTAACAGGGAGAAAGGATTAGTTGGAAGTAAGAAGGCTTAAACTGTTTTTATTTGAGGAAAGAAGGTAAAATTATACAGTATGAAATGAGTAAAATTCAGAGAATTGAAGCCATAGGATCTGAGGTATTAATTACTTTGCCTCTTGAGTCTCTGAATTATAGCTCAGAGAAGCAAAATGAAACAAAACTCTGTTACCCGAACTTTAATTTATCAGTCCAAGAGGTCAAGGGAGGGCCAGAAAATGGCAACCTTCAATATCTTGTGGATCAGTAAAGTCTACAGATACCAACTGTAGTTCACTAAGTCCTACCCCATTGACTTGACTGCTTCCGAGAACCATTTCACAAAATGAGTTGCCTAGTCTCAGGTGCGCCTTGGTGTAGTTTTACACAGCTGTCTGTACAGAGGCCTTTTACAAGAGTTGCAAAAAAAGACTGTGCTCCCAGGTGACTTCCTAGTGATTCCAATCCCTCCTCTCTCATATTCCTTTAATTTGGACTTTCTATCAAAACACTGATAATGCACTTTTTCTGGACTAGATTCCATGATTGTTCAACCATTTAATAATTACACTTACCTAGATTTAATGATATGTCCCAAAGTATATTTGAACTCTGAACAGTGTAATGCAATTGCAACAAGGACAAAATAACATGTTTAAATTCACTGGCTGACATGTGCCCTTATTTCTAAAACAAGAGCATAATTTCTTTACCCTTTAATCCTCATTATTTTGATTTAAATATACAAATTTACAGCTTTTTTAGAAACTGCAAAATCAGTGCATACATTTTGAATGCTTTAGAACAGGAGGTGTACATATTTTCCTCTTGAGTTCAGGTCCTTCTTCACCTCTTCCTGAAACTGTTTCCGTAGTTCGAATTTGCTATGCTTGTCTGACGCATGTGAATGTTGCCTTGGATCATTTGCAGTGAGCAGCTGCAAGGAGATGTCAGAAAGAGAATATGCTAAGTAAATGAGTAGTTTAACTGCGCAGCATTCAGCAGTCTTTCATCTGTAATATTGTGTGCTTGTCTATGAATTTGGGAATAAGTTTCTATAGTTCCAGAAAGCTCCTGGTCTTGATGTGTGGAATTCCAATGAACAGAAACTTCTAACAGCAGCTTTTCCATATATTTAACCTTCACGATGTCAGCAAAGGCAAGCTGAGTTGCCCCCACACTGTCACCCCTAAAATACCTTTTTTTTTGCACAGTTAACAGTCACTATTAAGAAACTCACTGCCTGAAGGTAGGCTCTGCTGATGAACTCATGCTCACATGGAACACCTTAGCATGAAAGTAGCAGCCCATGACCTTTCTTACATCAAGAGGATAGATGTTACAAAAAACATATTTTATCCATAGAACTGTTGTCTTGGCTATCCCTTGTACTTGAAGACCGTGCTTTGATGTTGGAGAATTTTGGGGTAAAGTGACAGTCATAAATCTTCATATTGGTAAAATCCCTGAAATGTAGCCGGTACATGCACTTTACTATATATTCTGCATTTCAGCCTGTTACCTGCAGATGAAGGTGGAGGCATTTGAGAGGGGAAATGGGGAGTTTGTGTGGATTTGTTATGCGTTGGAAGTTAAAAGACATTTAATACATCAAAGTCATTATCGTATGTGCCATCATTTAGTACTAATTTATGGAAGATTGGCTATGTGAAACAAGTGATACCAAGTTAGAAATGTGCCAAAAGCACACCACAGTTCAGGATTTGAGTTCTATGCAAAGTTCACTGTTCCCTCTTTAAAGCACTGAGAGCAGAGAAGCTCTGAATACATTTGACAGATGATACAAAAGGCTCTGAATTAAGAAAGACTTGTCCCAGTATGTGTCTTGCGTGTTGTATGTTGGGATAGAGAAAATTAGTTTTATGAATAAGATGCTGATAATAAAGATTATAAAGATTTATTTATTTGTGTCAACTTTCAGAAACTTTTGAAGTATGCAGAGATTTCAAGAATACATAGTAGTTTCCTAGCCACTCTTAAAAATGCCGCTTTCTTCTACTAAAAAAAATGTGCAAAATCTTATTGAGCTGTAATTCAGCATGCTGATTTTTCTCTGTCATTTTACATAGGAACAGTAGCATGCTTCCATCAACATTTTACCTGTAACCATTAGAAAACAAGCTGATTTTCATTATCAAAAGCACTATTTTCATTGTATTGGTAACTAAAGGACGATATTTTCAATGGTTACACCAGAGGTGTATCTTGTTATAAATACACTTTGTACTTACTGAGAAGTTTTGGCTTTAACAGAGAGATGTATTTTCAGATTTTTTTCCTATCAGAATAGCAGATGAGAGAGTTCTACCTTAGCATTTGTGAGATTTATGCTGTATTTTGCATTATAACTGTTAAAAATTACTTACAGAAGGACCTGCATTTGTGGAAAAAGAATTATCCTACACTAGTAATACTTCCAAAATCTATAATTCTTCTGCTAGGAACTAGTTTTTGACTGCAACATTCCAGGGCCCTTCCGGATGTAGTCTTNCCTGCTAGGAACTAGTTTTTGACGGCAACATTCCAGCTGCTAACAGATATTCAGGGCCCTTCCGGATGTAGTCTTGATTAGTGGATGACAGATTAGCAGAAGAGCTGTGTTTCATGGTTGGGGAGGTTAAACAAAACTAACGTTGCCTTTTTGATGAAGGGGAAGCAGCATTATTCAGAGACTTTGCAGGAGAGGAATGCCATAGTGATTGATGAAGGTGGTCCATTACCAAACACTTGGTGAAAACCTTGATTTCCTCTAAGTAAATCACATCGCTTGTATAGGGTATGAGTAGAGGATTAATTTTGCTACATTTTGCTGGAAATATGTCAAACGGCATTCAAGCCAAAATTAGGGATGGGAAATTGCGTACTGTATTTAAGCCAATAATGTACTTGATGTTCCCTTTGAATTTGGGAGCTTTTGTTGTTTGGTAAATAATGTTCTGTTGGAAATGAACTTTTTATGTCAAGGTCTTTTAGATTTGTATATCCAGGCACATAAAATAGAGCCACGTAAGTTACAAGCTTTTCCTTCTGAAGTAAATATGTAAATAGGTTGGTGGTTTTAATCTAAATTACAATATTGCAATTTTCTTTTATTCTTGCCAAACAGTATTTAAGGAAATTGTGTTTTCTCACTTGCTATTAGCATTTGAGGCAGTGTCTATCCCCTAGGTAAGAAAATCCAAGCTTGAGGAATAATAATTTTTTACATAGAATGTATTGTGAAAATGTTCTTTTGGATAGGAGAACTGTGAAGGTGTTCAGGCTCAAAAAATTCATTTGACAAATCCTTCCAAACAAGAATGGCACATGCAGTTGTGCTGGGTTTTACTGACCGCTCAGTCCCTGAGTGCAACAGTTTAACATGTAGAAAAGGATATATTATCCTTGATGGATAGAGGGAGGACTTGTTTTGTTGAATGGCCCTGGAGATTAGGATCAAGCTTTTCAACTTTAGTAGTTGTGGGCTGGAATTTACTAGGGGCATAAGATAATATCCATGAGAGACTGTGAAACAAATTAATCCCTTCTGGTTGCAGAAATGCTAATGAGTGTTTCTGAGCAGCTCCATTCTGCACAAGCTTGAACTTTTGTATTACTTCTAGGTATGCCTGTACATGGCAGGAGAATCAATAATGGTGCATGTTGGAGTCACCATTGAGAGAAGCCTGTCTGTGAGTAAAGGATCAAGTTTTAAGCCCTCTGCAGGCCAGATAATAGTTTTTTGTAGGCATTTATTTCTGTCGATCCTCTTAATTAAATTATGATTTAAGCACAATTCTGAGCTGCTCATCACATGGTAAGGAAGGGTGGTGAAGGTACTAGCTGGAAGGGGAAGGTGTTCTTCAGGAAATCCTCTAAAAAAATATTCACATCAGAGTTGTTCAGGTTTATTTTGTGCCAGGTATTCTTTTTTGCAAGAAACTGATACTTATAGCACTCCTGATTAATCAGGATTTACAAATTGTCTTCTAGACTCTGGAGTGGTCTGTAATCTGTGAGACAAAAGAGAGATCAGGCTTAGTTCCTTGTATCTGACACTGTGTTTCTGTGACCTACATGTCTTGTGGCACATAGCTTGAATATCCTAATGCAGTTAGTTTCTCTATAAAGCGAAGAGTGTTGTGAACCCAAGTATGCTGAACGAAATGTTGGTCACATCGGCGAACTGTGTAAGGATCCCAAGTAAGCCGTATTCCAGGGATTAAAGTATTCTGTTGCTACCTTAGAGCATGCCAACCAACAAAAAGGTGCCAAAATTCAGCAAATGTTCAGCCCTGCTCCACTGTGGCTCTATACAAAAGTTTCCTACATGGCCTCCTGACACATGTAATTCAAATTGTGTTTTGCAATCTGAAATGTTGTAAAGATATTTTAAAATTTTAGTCTAATAAAAATGAATATAATGAAAGAATCTGAAGTTCAAAGGCTAATAAAAAGGTATCCCTTGCTTATAGAAGTACTTGAAGATAATCCTCGAATAGATCACAGTTGTTTGTCAAGAAATCTACACAGAAAATCTGTAGTGGTTAAAGAATTAAATACGTCTTGTATGCAGGAAGGCAGACTTTTTCCCAGTGTTAGTACAAAGTATTCATATTTTAATTACTTCCTCAAATCTGAAGGTTTAACATTTTGCTCCGAAATTTTTATGAAAAAGACTCTACTGAGTCATTAACAGCCTGTTAACTGACTTGGGTTTTAATAGCTATGCTTCTGCCTCAGAAAGACTTGTGTGTTAGAAAAATGTCAGAAATGGACAGTCTGATTAGCTTTTCCTGCTTTTAAATTCAGGTTGGATATAAAGCCATTTCCTAATCTCAGTAAGATGCAGCGATGGTTTCATAGGGAGTGCTTCTACTCTCATTCAGGGTGGAGAATTTCACTGCATTCCAGTATCACCCATATCTAGATTCAAGGTAAAAATCCCTGGGTTTGTGCCCCCAGGAAGTTCAGCAAGCTGGAAGTTTGGTTATACTTAATTCTGTTTGCAGCATGACTTGCTTACTTGTATTTTTCCCCCTGTTATATATAGTATTTTCCACAGTTTCCTCACACAATTTATCCATCATCTTATATTTGATTTTTCCTGCCTTAATTTACTTTTTTATTTTTCTCATATCTTTCCCAATCTCTGTTTTTTCACTTCTTTGAAAAATAACTGCATCTCACTTGATGCTATTCTTTTGCTTACCTCTGTACTCTCTTGCGGAATCTGTTGTCTTTTGCTTTTTGTCCAAATATTCTTGTGGTTTGTTTGCTCAGCCTTCTCAGGGGCGTTTGCTCTGCGGGCTTTAAACTATAATAGATGGTCAAAATTAATCCTTTTTGAATGAATCCGTTAATCTGATCTCCACATATTTAGCTGTGTTGTCTTTCAAAGGCCTATCTTATCTCTAGTAACACTTAAATGACACTAGTTCATTAATTGTTAATGCATCATTACAGATACTTAGGCAACTTGCAGTATTCTTGTTTTCTGGATGGAGAAGCACAGATAGAGGAAGAGACTGCTCATGATACAGGATTTTCAGATGATAATTTCCTGTTTCTTTCCCTGACATTCCTCTCTGCATCCATTATGCCTTCGAAAATTTCACTTGAAGTGATTTAGTGTAAATACATCAGAGAGAAAATACCGCATCCTTGCTCAATAAACTGTTCTGGATTTCTTTGTCGTGGAAAAGCATTATTGCTCATGGTCTCCTTTAGTGGGTTGTCGGGAGAGTTATGAAGATGCCAGAACTTCCCTGGTATCAGGCAGGGGGAATAACAACTGCAGAAGTGGTCTTCCCTTGCTAGGATTGCAAAGACCTCTTTAAGATCAAAGTGATAATAGGTGATTGTCAAGAGTCTGGTGTGGGCTTATGTGGTGTAATAAGGGCTTTCTTGTAATTAACATATGTTTCTAAGGTGCTTTTAATACTTGAAAGGAAACATGTGAAGACCTGCAACAGACATCCCAAAATCACAATGAGCAGCAGATTCCCTTAACACTCTGGGCTCTCTAGGGGTTCCTCATATTTGACTGTTTATTTTCAGTTTCAAGACCCACAGTCAGGCTCCCTTCCACACGTGCAAATGCCTGGAGTATTTCAGGGTCAGCCTTTATATGGAGTGAAGGCATGGAAGGAGGGAATTGCAAAACAGTGGAGGGGATATGTGGAAGGAGGATAATGTGAAATAGCCTTTTTGGTTTTTTTTTTGGCAGTGCAGTCTCTTATTCCAGTCTCTTCTAGCAGTTCAAAGTGCAATAAATGAATTTAAAAGTAGGTTTTGAAGAGGCCTCCATAACAGGGTGATGGCCGAGTCCTCTCTATTGTGTTTGACCCTATTTGACATCTAACATTTATTTGGGCTTTTTAAATTTAAGTCACTGGCTTTTTAACTTTTAATACTTTCTCTCAATTAAGACGACCAGGTCTTGAACTTGAATATCTTCTCTCAGCATCTGCTAGTTGATGACCCTCTGGGTAACTCTCCTGACTAAATTTCCACTGAGGCCTATGAAGGCGAGTAAAGAAAGTTTTCTAAAGTATCTGTTTTTATTTTTTTTTAAACTGACCACACTGTAGAGTTGCCTTTAATTTCAGGAGGCATGCGGCATAAATCAAATGTGTTTTTGTGCAATTTCTAATGAGAATGTTTCCTTTCCCATTGAGATGAAGTGTAACACTAAAGCAAGGAGCTGTTGTTGTTATATTATCACTTTTGTATCAATGTGTTACTAAAAACTCCAAATTACTTGGGCCATTAGGACTGTAAAATTACATGATAACAGACAACACAGGCCTGAAATCTGTGATAAGGAAATGACAGAAGGTTTTCTACAAATACATAGTCAGGACTTAAGAATTCTCTTTAAACTCTCCAGCTTTTCTATCCAGTACTGATTCAATCTACAGCATAGGGAATCTGCAAAATCACGGTGCTCCTTCTCTCTATGACAGGTCTTCATAAACACACCAGTCTCACTTCTTTAGGCAGCACAATGATTTCTTAAAATTTCTCCTATGCTTGTATTCCCTACCAATGCTACTTTCAAACTTCAATACTCTCTTCTATCTCCCACAACTCCTTTGCAATTCTTACAATGTCTGGTAGAAAAAGACACTTGGAGATAGGGCTGTAAACAGATTTCTATAGTTTCTTATCCTGCTTCCCCAGATCTTCATCAAAAAAGACACTTCCAAGTTGAATGATTTTTAGTAGCAAAATTAATTATCTGTTCAGTTAGTTTCAAACTGGGTTCCTCATGTTTCAGACTCTTCATATAAAAGATATTTTGAACATTTTTGCACCCATTTTGCTATATTAGTAAGAAAATGTTACAAACAGTGATAAAGTAACAAGTTATAGAATAGAAAATGTTGCCTAAGATAGACATGAAGATTTTTTTGTTACTCATTACTTCTGGCAGTAAGTAGCTGATTTGTTTCTGGTGTGAGGAATTTGCAGTGCAACTTGATTATAGGATGATAATGCAGTGCTGGAGCACCATTGCTATGAGGACAGGCTGAGAGAGTTGGAGTTGTTCAACCTGAGGAAGAGAAGGCTCTGGGGAAACCTTATAATGGCTTTCCATTACGTGACAGGATCCTTCAGGAAAGCTGTTGAGGGACTTTTTACAAGGGCATGTAGGGATAGGACGAGGGGCAACAGCTTTAAATTGGAAGGGGGAAGATTTAGATTAGACATCAGGGGGAAATTCTTCACTGTGAGGGTGGTGAGGCACTGGCACAGGTTGCCCAGGGAAGCTGAGGATGCCCCATGCCTGGAGGTGTTCAAGGCCAGGTAGGATGGGGCCTTAGGCAGCCTGTTCTGTTGGGAGATGACCCTGTACATGGCTGGTATTTGGAATTGGATTGGCCTTAAGATCCCTTCCAACCCAAACCATTCTATGATACTATGATAATATGCAGCTGAAGAAGATCTCAATGTTATTCTTTCAAATTGCACATTGAATGTATTACTCAGAGCATAAGCCAAATCCTTAGCAGATTGAAAATAAAATCTTACGTAGATGATAACTTTGTGATTGACAAACGATGATCTTGATGTTTGTGTGAAATATCATCATGCTTGCTTGTGATTTGAATTCTTTATGTTCAGAAATGCAAAAACGGCGAAGATTTTGCAAATTAGGGACTGTTTGTATTTATTTACATGTGACATATTTGTTTCCTTTGTTTTGACAGCTAGCCCTACACATTTGCTCGTAAATAATTTTAAAAATCCAATCCATATGACTTCTTTCAGACAACTTCTTTAGAATCTGCTTTACGATAAATACAAGGGAGGTTCAGATGGTTCAAATTTAAGTTCACTTCTGAATGATCATATATTTAATTGCTTTGCTAAATTGAGCAATGGCTTCCAGTCTGTAATAGTACGTAAGTCAGTCTCTGCTTAATTTCATGTTTAGATGGTTTTTTGGGTAGGGATATTTTGTTGGCTGTGACCTTACCATATCCAAAGGAGGTTACTGATCCAAAAGGAGGAGGTATGAAGAATTGCTTTTCAGGACAGAACTGTGAGCTGTTTTTCAGCATTGCTGTTTCAGAAAGCAGTATCTGTTCTGAACACTGTGGCTTTGTACTTTCTCTGTGGGCTGCTTTCTGGGTTCCAGAGAGACAGTCTGGTCCATGTCCAAACCAACACCCTCCCAAATGGTGGCCCAGGCCTCTTTTTGCTTTGTGACCCTAATGTTGTTACTTTGGGGGCTGGTTTTATTTTGCTCGAAAAATGCTTCTTACTGGGAAATTGTTCTGAGACTGGAGATATACTATAATTTATCATGCTATTTTCATTATTATAAAAGTCCTTTTTTTTGTCTTGTGCCTTCTTATCTATAATTTAGAGGGAAATTATTTAAGTACTAGCATGTAAATAAGTTTGATTTTTTCATTGCACAAGTGTTCAGTTAGCACAATCTCTGCCCTTCTTACAAAAGAAGAACACTTGTGGAGAATTTTAAGACATTGATAGTGGGAGTCCCATTTTCTAAGGCAATTAAGTGAGCTCATTTTCTGTGTTTCTATAAAAAGAGACCCTAAAAAAATCACCGATAAGTTTTTCTCCATATGTATACTGATGAAAAGAATGGTGGGGAGGATATTGTAAAATCAGAGAATATTGAAAGATTTGTTACTTTTTTTATTTAGCAGTGGGTTTTTATGTTAATAGAAAAAATAATCAGGGGAAACCTACATTTTATTCTGTTATTTTGGACTTATAATGCCTTTACATGATATCCATGCAACTAAACTCTGTGGAAGTTTTGTAAGAGTGTGTAGGAGCCTGGGAACATCATGAGTTACATGAAACAAATATGGGGGTGACTTTGCAAAATAAATTAGAGCTGTGTGATTAAGAAGAGATAAAGGAGGGAAATGGGTCTTCTGTGGAGTGGGGGGATATTAAAAGCTGCTGCAGTTTTGTGGAGAGTTGACTGCTTGGAGAAAGTGGTGGCGAGAAAGGACCCAGGTGTGCAGCTTCACAGGTGGTTTAGCTGAGGAGAGGGTGTGGTCAGCAACTGTGGAAAAAGGTTGCAGAGTTGTAGAGAACAATGGGATAGTGCTAGTGAAGTGAGCTTCAGAGTATTCTGTGTGATTTTAATCATCTGCCTTCAAGAGAGATCTTTCCAAGACAGATAAAGAGTTGTGGACTGTTGGAGGGGAGGAGAGAACACTATCTCTCAATGTGGGATGGCCATGCACCAGGTAGGGAGATGGAAGAGGAATGCTGTTGTTAGCATTAGCTGGCCTTGTTTGCTTGAACCTGGAAAAGACTTAAAAAATTAGGTTCTGGTGTTGACTTGGGGTGCTGGGGAGGGAATGAAGTTGCAACTCGAAAGGTCTGTGGAAAGGTGTATCTGATGTTGTCCTTGAACTTGTAGATTTTTAGAGGTCCCTAATCTCTGTGTTCCCTTGTACTAACTAGATATGAGTAAGTACTATATCTATTGTTTATACAAGTACTATATATATTAGTACTTATATCCAGTTAGTATGTGGCAACATAGAGACTAATAATAATGTTATCATGCTATTAAGGAAAAACTGCTTTTCAGGACAGTAGTACAAGAAGCTTTTTGTAAGTGCCACAAAATATTTTCTGAATGTGTTCTTCAGGTGGATTTTTCTGCTGCTACTTTTGCTGGGGAAACTTGAGCATGATTTGCTTTGGATAATGTAGGAAAATGGCTTGAGTTTAATGAGCAACAGATAGCAAAATATAAGGTGAAGATATATACTAAAAACAACAAATGGCCTTTTATTTATTTTGGGTAGTTACTATGTATTGTTTTCTGATATAGTGCTAAGGTAGTTTATATATAGTCTAGTTCAGTGCAGTTATGCAGATTCATCTGCTTTGTTTAACTCAGTTTTCTCAGCAAATCATGGAATGTAACAAGTGTTGATTAAAAGAAAACATGACAGCACAGGAAAAAAAACAAACCACCAAAGAAATCCAGCAAACAAAAAACCCAGAAACCACTCCAGCAAAGTTAAATATGTTGTTATGCCCTTAATTCTGTATTTTTGTTTCTACATGCAATTACTTCCATTATTTGGCAATCATTGTGTGATATAAGGGAAGTGAGCTGAAACACTCTTAAGCACAGTCATCTTTATAAAGAATTTTTTAGAAAGAAATGGGTTGTGGCAGGGGATTATCTGTAGTACGTCAGCACATACAGAGTAACTTCTGTATTTAGTGGCACTACAAAAATATTCATAATTAAATATGTGATGCATGGAGTGATTCTTATGGGAGCCATTTCATATAATTAATTTCCAATAATTGCACTACTATGTAATATCATATCACATGAGAAGATAAATACTCAGAATGGTAGTTGGAAAATGTAAATGGCTAATTATTTGGTTCTTTAAAGAGAATAGATTGCTACAGAAGTGTCTTTTTGCGGGGGGAATAATGCAGATGAAATATTGCATGCTTTTTGAGAAAGCAATACGGGATTTCTTCCAGCAGGTCTTCATTAGAAGATCGAAAGAGCTTATGCTTTGGGTCAAGGTATACTTTTATTTATGGTTTTGAAGCTTACTGGGTCCAAGTCACAAAAGAATTTGGCTTTTTATTATTTTCACCTCACTTTGAAATCACAGTACATGAGATTTCTTTGAAGTAAGTTTACTTATATAAGCTGCTGAATATAACATTTCTTTATTAAATCATAAGTCTTCTGGCTTACAGTATATTCAAGTTCTTTGTACATTCTGTAATAGCTAATAGGAGTCCTGATTAAAAATGCAGAGGTCTTGTCAGACTGTGAGAGGTGATTTACACAGCTTTAGGGCAGCTTTCTACGTGGAAAATGGAGACCTTCCTTCCATGGTGTTTTTTAAATCATCTATTTCTCCCCACCCATTTTTCTATTATCATTTATAGTGCTAACAATGAATGTATTGTGAATGTCAGCTAAAAGCCAAGTCTTTGTCTATTATAACTAATGAAAATATATTGAATTTAATATACTTGGTTGGACATATTAGTTTCTGACAGTAAATGATTGCTCACACTAATTATGGCCATCATCATGCAAGTAGAGTGCAAGTCTGAGGTTTTATTGGTATTCAAAACTCAAAAGAAAAGGATTTTAAGTTGGACAAAACCCAATTTGTTAACTTTTTTTTCAGTGTTGCTACTTAGTTGACTATTTCTAAGAGAACTGAGTCCATCACAGCACAGTAGGCTGGCAAGGAGGCTCTGATGCTTTCAAATTAGTTGGCTTGTGTAGAAAGGTGAAGGAAAGGTGGCGTATTGATTTATTGGGTCTTTTCTTTTTCCTAAACTTTTTCTTTTTACCTCTTAATTTCCACTATCTCTATTTTGTATGCGTAGGGTGTGAGTTTGTTCCTGAAATGGAGAGAGGAGCTCCTATGAAAAAAAAACCTGCTTTTTTTTCATGTGATAACACGCAAAGTCAGGATAGCC
Source organism: Piaya cayana (assembly GCA_013389865.1). Classification (NCBI taxonomy): domain Eukaryota; kingdom Metazoa; phylum Chordata; class Aves; order Cuculiformes; family Coccyzidae; genus Piaya; species Piaya cayana. Next base: position 508,996 of record WAAB01001186.1, read on the forward strand.
CTAATTTGTAAAATAAAAGGAAAAAAATAGTACCTCTTTTGGAAAGCTTACGCTAACGAAGATATCAGGTGGGCTCCTTTGGATGTTACTTGGCAGACAGGAATTGCTGTGCCAGTCTGTTGATCGCGGCACGGTAGCTGAACTACATTGCTATCCTGCCGAGAGGCTTTTTCCGCACTTGTTTCTTGAGCCTCACATGGGGAGAGGGAGAAGGAAGTGTTTAAATTGCTCCTAGACTGATTTTTAAGTGAATGTTTGTTAAAGCTGGACACTGTGGTTCAGCATTAAATAAGTGTGGTGGTTGTGCCTGGTGACACTTGGTGCACAGTGGTTCTTCAGTAGATGTGCATGTCCCCAGCACTGCCCTGAGCTTGTACTGTCCTCTGCCATCCAACCACAGGATGCTCTAAATCCACTGCTCTGCAAGGCTCTTGCTTACAGCAAAACAAAAATGTTACAAGACTATTTCTGGTTGAAATCCAGATAGTAATAAAGCTTCTATGTCCGTAATTGGGTGAGGGATGGGGGAAATCCAAACAGTGTTCTTTCTTCTTCCTTCTAAACAGTAGCACAGCTGTCAGAGGTTATTATATCTTTAATTATTCCAAATTACTTTATGTAGTGGCTTTCAAGCACATATGATCAAGTATGCACTTTTCTGTTATGGAGCATGTTTCTTTCAGAAAAATGTATATGTCTCACGTTAATGGTGTTACTGCCTTGCAAATACATGATACCTTAGTAATACTTGCCTCTGCTGTTCCTAAGAAAATTGCTATATAAATCTAAATTTCTCTGTTACTGTTTTTGAACTGTGTATTTTGAGAAAGCCTGAGGTGTTGCCCGTAGGGTTTTGCCTTTGTTTGTCATTCTGCCCCTTATGCTAAGTATTTAAGGTATTTGCTAAGAATTTAAGGTATTTCAAAAGTAGAGTGGTAATTCCTAGGTTATCTATGGAAAATTGTTGTCCTGATGGGAAATGTAAGGTGGTTTTCTGTTTAAAAAGTCATCTAGCTTAAAAAAATGCAAAGGATTTTGCACCCACCAACCACCGTGTAAGAGTTTTGTACATCACCAGTCCAGTTCCAAAGGATGCTTTTGACCTAAGGATGAGGCAGGTGGTTGCTTGATTTTTTTCATTACTGCTGTTTCTGTTTAATACAAGAAGCTCAGTAAACAGTAGATGGAAGAGAAGGAAGGAGTAAGCTTGAAAAGAAAAGGAGGATAACTGACAGAATATGTAGAGAGAGGCAGGTTGAAGTTGAGATGAAAATAAACTGCAACAGCAAAGGCAGGGGAAAGCTCAGAACAAAGAGGTCTTCAGTGTGGAAAAATGTAATGTGTGGTTGTGCATACATTGTTCTCCTTCCCTCCCTCTCCCAGCTAGTACCTCCATCTATTCAAGGACCAAGCCAGCTTGGTAGGGTGACACTGAATAGCAGAGGTGAACTTCATGTTCTATGGGGATGGGATTTTTTCTCTGTAATTTTTCCATAGTGCTTATGGCAGTTCTTGTGTGATCAGATATTCTGAAATATACTTTTGAACACAGCTGAATATGCTTGCTTGCCACTCATCCTGTTGATTAATTGTGCCTGCTGGGAATGCCTCTTGGGTGAGGGTTGTCTGTTATCAAGCAGCTCTTGGCATCAGAGTTGTAGATCTCATAAAGCTTGCTTGTGAAGTGCTGGAAATGCCTTCATAGTTGTGAAAAGCACTGGAAGGCAAGCAGTCATAAGGCTTGTGCTTGTGTGTGGTTGGAGAAAATGGAACAGGCTCAACATCACTTCTGCCTCCCTTTGTACTGAGTGTGTTAGATGTGAGAAAGAGAAAAAGAGGAGGACTTTGAGTACAGGAGGCAATGAGCTCCCAGGAATCAAGAAAACATAAAGCATGTCTCAGATGTAATAACCAGTGTGTTTCCATTTGACATGATAATATCCTGTACTAATGATTCTTTGGCTTGATGCAAAGTCCATTGGAAGCCTAAGAAAAATTTTAACTTTTTTCCCACTGGGCTTTGGAACATTCCCACAATCACAATTGCTTCATGATGGGAGCGTGGTTGAACTATTTAATTTGCCACATCCTGTGATATATTTAAAATTCTAGATATTTGTGAGAGAAGTACTTGTAGAGACTTGATACATATGGTCCAAGATTGTTATATTGTGAGAGCTTGTCAGGAGAGAGACTCAAGTACTTTACTCAGAAGCCTTCACGTTCTTTTTTGAGCTTGAAATTATAATTCTAGTGTAGCAATACATGGAACAGGTCTCTGACTGTGAGTAGACTTTGAAAGTATGTGCTCCTTCTGTGACAATATATTTAGGCTTCAGCTTCACATTTGATTGTCTTCCTAAAAATATCAAGACAGATATGAGAACTATAACCCCTTTCTTAGACTTTTTTTTTATCCTAAACTAATGGAAATGAGGTTTGTGTATTGTGAAACTGCTGTTTTCTACAGAACACTAGGAGATTAGAAGCACAAGAGCATGGCTTTAACTGAATATTTCTTTCTAAATTGGTGGTGTTGCCTGATTTTTTTTCTTCCTTCTACTTTTTAAAATTAGTGGAATTTTTAATTACATGATAGCTGTAATTCACATACAGAAATGTACAACTCAAACTTTCAGACTAATTACATTCTCTGTTCTTCTAAAAATTTGTAAGCATGGAAATATTTAACAAGCATAGGTAATATTTTCAGGAAGTTAACGTACCTTTGTCAAAGCTTCCCAATTTGACAAAATATCCATGTGTGAATAATGGAATTGTTTGCTATTAATCTATGAGAACAGAAATTCTGTGTTTTATATATATTTTTATATATATATATATAAATATATTAGTGTGTATTTTACTTATATGATAAAAAATGCTGAATTCTGCAGTGAAATGTATTGGATTTTACATACTTGCTTGGGAAAATCTATTTGTCAGCTGTATCTGATCTGTCAATTTAACTATGATCATTGCATGGTAAATGGGATGCATTTTGGAGATGGAATTGGTAATAACTTCCTTGCCCCTTCCTGCAAGGCCATGGAAATTTGGAAGAATTTCAGTTCTGAAATGAAGTGGGTGCATGTCTATGCCTGAACTAGGCACCTAGATTCTAAATAAATGCAAGATTAAACCACAGGCCTTGCTTTTGTAGGTAGATGTTATTTGCTGCACTTTTTTGGCTTTATTGCTCTAAACAGTTTGTCTTGATTATATGTAAGTTAGGAGAGCTGAATTATGCTGGCAAATTAACAGTGAAAACATCCCTTTTACATTTTTAAAATGCAGGAGCGTAGCCACTGCTTAAATTAAGGTAACTGCATGTAAATGCCCAGTGTGTATTCATTTAGCTTGTTGCTTGAACTAGCTGTTGGATGACTAATGAGTTGCTTCATATTAGTTAGAGGATACAGACGTGAAGAATAGAAAACATCCGGAAGCAGTTAAATTCATCTGTTCATCCAGCCTGAGCAGCTCTTAAAACCTCTGCAAGGCTTAGTTGCCTCCCTAGTTTTTGTAATGTGAATAAAATGTAGTATCTACGTTAATTAGGTTTTTTTGGTAAGAGGCCAAAAGAATGAATGCATTTGTTTCTTAACAAGAAAATAATTATTGTATAATTTCCTTTGACTACATCATCATTTTGCAGTAGTTTCCTTACTCGTTAATGATAATCTCTTGCAGAAGAATAATCTTTCCTCTTTGGGGAAGTTGTGCGGGGTGGAGAGGAACCTACTAGCTGAGGTGTTTGTAATGTCTTTAGTACCCAGTACTGCTCAGAATGTACATATTAATTTATATTTATAGAATCATAGAATCACCAGGTTGGAAAGAACCCACAGGATCATCGAGTCCAACCATTCCTATCAAACACTAAACCATGCCCCTCAGCACCTCATCCACCCATCCTTTAAACCCCTCCAGGGAAGGTGACTCAACCACTTCCCTGGGCAGCCTGATCCAGTGCCCAATGACCCTTTCTGTGAAAATTTTTTTCTTGATGTCCAGCCTGAACCTTCACTGGCAGAGCTTGAGGCCATTGCCTCATGTCCTGTCCCCTGTCACTTGGGAGAAGAGGCCAGCTGTCTGTTCTCCACAACCTCCTTTCAGGTATTTTCCATGCTTTTTAGGAATTTTGTGTTAGTTGTTTAAATGAGTAGTTAATGGACCAGCTGTTTTATTCTTAATGGGAATGGCCCCTCCTGCTGCGCTATGTGGTCATCTTCTAATCAGTAAAGTGCATAACTGGAAGAAAATTAGTACATTTGCTGTAGCCACCTTAAATTTTTAATCATTTTTATTTAGATATTATTTAAATTTATTAAGCTCTGCCATTTTCCGACAACTGCCTCTCCTTGCATAATGGAAACCTGATAATACGAAGTAGAGAGCTGAGGATACAAGATTTTTAATTCTGTTTTTGCATAGTCAAAATTCTGTCCAAACCTGTTAGATGTTAGATTACTGCTCCTTCTTCCTGCTACCCACTTGACCATGGATTGTGAACTAATCATTTGGCAAATGAATATCTAAACCCTGTGGTTATTAAAAAAAAAGAAAGAAAAGAAAAAAGAAAAGCTGTTAGGCAGGAAAGACTATCTAAATGCAGGGGCATTAAGTGCTTGATACAGTCAATAATGCTCTGGCCATCACAAGGCTGACATTTCTTGGTTTACAAGAAGAAGAAGAGTGAAGCAAGCTTTTAGACCATCTGTATGTCTTTAAAGTGATTTGGGATCCAAGAGGACATCTGATTTCACTAAAAAACCTAAACATTCCCAAGAAGATAGTAGTAATTTTGGGAGCTAAAAGGTGATCCTGTTTTATTTTTCACAAGGATAATGGGAAACAGCTCATCTGAAATAGCTTCTGTTTCCTCTAAGAGCATACACAATTTACTGAAACTGTAAAACTGAACCGTACAGTTCTCTGGGCCTAAAACCTTTTAATTCTTCTTAATGAATTTTCCCTTCTGCTTTTCCCCTATGTGCTCATTTGCTTTGGCTTGGAAAGGATCCCAGGACACTATTGCTTTTTGTACAGTTATTCTTATTGCACTTATCTATTTTTCCTCATATACATACTATAAAGATTAAAATGACATTGTTTGGAAGAATTTGGTTGAACAGGTAAACAATGCTATAACTAGAAAACAATTACTTATAAATATGACTACTATAACTACCGTAACTTCAAGTCAGAATGCGCTCACGCATTTGAATGTATTTTTTAGACTTTCCAAAAATTACTTTGTGGTTGCCTGATGACATTATTTTGCATTGATTGCAGTGAGATATTTGGAGTCTTACTGTTAGCTATCCACAGTCTGGAAACAGATGGCTTGGAATTCATAGAGGTTCAAATTATGCTTGGAGTGAGGTTTGCTCTGAGTTGGTTTCTGCTTATGAGTGAGTAGCAAGTAAAGTACAGGATTTTATGCACTGATCATGCCTCTTGGATCCTCTGGTATCTAGATAATCTTGTTCTACAAGAGACACAGTAATGCCTCTTCTAGCAGCATACAGTAAACTCATATGATCTCCCTCATGTCATATTACGTGAGAGAACTCACTTCTTCCAGTAGAGCACTATGCAGAACAGAACCTAATTGGTGGCTCTTTAGCACTGCTTAAACAGTCCATCTTAAAGGGCTGAAGTGTAATTGGACTAGAAATTAAAGAGTTTTTGCAGCAATCTTTTTTTTCCTTTGGGTGTTTCTAGTTGGTTTACCCATCTTTAGAAGATGGATGGCTTCTGGTAGTCTGCACATGCAGCTTTTGAGAGACATATAGACATCAACTCAGAGCTACAGATATATCTGACTGTGTAAACTAAAAATCCTAACCTAGTAAACCTTGCTGCATCAATTTAGAGTATTTTGGAACTTCATGTTGGTGGATGGTAGTTCGTAGTTAATAACAAGTGTGTAATTTGTTGCTATTGCCTGTGTTGGCACTTGGAGATGAATGAGGCAAATGCTCTGGAGAGGTCATCTTTCCAAGGTGATAACCACAAATAACTTTTCCTGTAACTTCTAAATTGGTAGCAGCATCTTCCCACTGGGATGTGAAGCAAGTCCAGATAGGATAATCCTAATACCTTTTGTATTTACCAGATCATACTATCTTGAACTAGTGACTTTTAAGTCTGTGCATGTACAGGTCTGTAGGTCCTCTTGAAGAGGTATCATTAAAGGGAAGAGTAACATTTTTTAGAATAAAGAAAATTTTGTTCACTGGTATATAACATTTACTTTACTGTTTAAAACCAACACTGGTATAAATGCAGTAGTTCCTGGCAAACAGGGTTTTCCCTTTTTTTTCCAATGCAACATCTGTTTGGGAAGTTTTTTAGGATGATATTCTGACTTGTCATGAATATCATTGCTGAATGAAAGTTGAGTGTGGGTTTTTTTTTCGTAAGTTTTGTCACCAGCAAAATAATCATGGGGTTTTTTTCCAATTGGATTATGGTTGTCCCTTGAAAAAGAAAACTAGGATTATTGAACTTAATGTTTCATTGCAAGGGAGAAGTAAAAACATATGAAGATGAACTAATCTCACTTTGCACTTCTCACTTTTTTGGTGTAATTGAAAAACTAACCTTGGGCTAAGTAACATTGTCAAAGAACACAGCCTTTCTGGAGATGCCATTTTATGACGTTCCATGTGATGCGCTTTTCCAGTTTCTGATCCGACATTCAAATTAATGGACCAGTTACCCAAGTAATGCGTGAAGAACTATCTTCGATGCGTTGCTGGTTTTTATCTATGTTAGATCGTTTTGTGTGCGTAGTTGATATTTAAAACAGTTTATCTTATATTTCAGGGAGAAAGAGTAACCATGATGTTGTATGATACTTTAAAGCATTTGTAGTCGCCTTCATTTTCAAAAGTATAAATGCCTTCAGGGGGACAACTGCATCTTAGTAAACTTAATGGTATTGATAGAACTTCTCTAGCCTTAATCAGTCCCTGGAGAAACTTAAATCTCTATATAATGAGCATTCTGGAAACAGCATGTCTACCTCTACTGTTAGAATGTGGACCTTACAGATGTTTTGCTATTGTAATTGGTGTGATGTTCAACTTGAGTAAATTTCACTCGCATTAACCTTGAAGTAAGGAGCTTAAAGTTGTTGATTATTTCTTTTTTTTTTTTTAAGTCTTGAGTGTTTTGCTTCTCATTTCTTTGTGCTTTTTGTCAAGGGAAAATGAAATAGAGTTAATAAAATTTGTTTGTACTTTATTTTGTATTCTTTGGTTACAAAGAAGACTTATTTCAGTTGCTTGCATAAGGAAAGAAAATGAAAAACAGGGGGTATCAGCTCTACTGCTTCCAAATGTACTTTTAAACAGACAGTAACAAGACTGCCAGGTTTATAGGCTTATTGGCAGACAACAAATGGATTTCATCACTTTTCTTCTCTTCACTGCTTTTTCTTCCTTCTTCCTCTTAGCTGCACTTTTCTGGGCAGGCAAAACTGAAGTATATAGCACATGAATGTTTCTGCCTGGCAGTGTGGCAATGTGATACAGAGTCTGCACATGGCCTATGACTTCCATGCAAATGAATTTGAGTCAATTGTTTTACAGCTTCTCTGAGAAAAGATTTTAAAAGGCAACAATTGAAGAAAGGTAAACTATGTTTTACTGTCTTAAGTTCTCGTTTCGGGGATAAAATAGTTAAACTTCATTTAAGGCTGTGCAAAACACAGGATTTTTTTTTTTACTAGAATATGACAAAAATTACTCTGTTACTAATTGTCACCAATTTATTCATTGGTCTTCATTAGTTGTTTCTTATGTCTCACTCTGAGCCCATAACTCATGCTTTTCCTGTAGTTTTTTTCATTAGCTTGTCCAGATGTATGGATTGTAGAAGATATCAATAATGTCAAGTTGTGTAGTACAAAGTAGTCTGACTTCACCTAATTGCAGTGTATGTTGATTCTGTTACTGAAGAGAGTTTTATTTCCTTCTTCAGGGATTTGTCTTCCACTTTCCCATCTTCTCAGCATTAATTTTCTAAGCATTAATATGCTCTTCTTCCCCTTAGTGGAGGCTCTTGTTTCTTCTCTGACATCAAGGAATTGTTTTACATTTCTGCAGCCTTTTAGTTTNTTTCTGAATGCTGTTTCTCTGAGAGATTGTATATATATTGCCTTAGTTCTGTATTTAGGCTATTTCATATGAGGATGGTCTTAAGCCAAGGAAGAAAACAAATAGCTAGAACAGAGGCACAGTATGTGCTGAAATTTTGTGTCATCTCCTCAGCAAGGTCTCATTCTGTTGCAGTCACTCGTGGCCATTTGAGCAGAGACTCACCTAGTAGTAAATAGCTTACACCTTACCTACGTTCCCTTCACATACGTCTATCATTGAGCTAGTATTTTTCATCACTGCCTCTCTGATTCAAATGGAGGAGGCTCTTGTATTTGTCCAGTTGCAAAATATGCATGTACAAATGTTAATTATCANTGTCCAAGTAGTTGCTTCTGCATAGTAAAACCAAGAAGAATACTTAGGTCTTCTTGTGGCTGGCTATGCTCCAAGCAGACCCATGCTAAGGAGCTTATGTCTGTTTCTGAACGCTAGTTCTCTGAGAGATTGTATATATATTGCTTTAGTTCTGTATTTAGGCTATTTCATATGGGGATGGTATTAAGCCAAGGAAGAAGACAAATAGCTAAAACAGGCACAGTATATGCTCAAATTTTGTGCCATCTCGTAAGCAAGGTCTCATTCTGTTGCACTCAGTCATGGCCATTTGAGCAGAGACTCACCTAGTAGTAAATAGCTTACACCTTACCTACGTTCCCTTCACATACGTCTATCATTGAGCTAGTATTTTTCATCACTGCCTCTCTGATTCAAATGGAGGAGGCTCTTGTATTTGTCCAGTTGCAAAATATGCATGTACAAATGTTAATTATCATGATCATCCTTTATACAACGGGATTTTGCTTATTACCATGTGATAAAGGATATTCTGTTTTCTGGTTTATTTTTTTGGTGTTTACTAACAAAAGTAGCCGATGGGGCAAGAAACCAGCATGGTTGAATAGGGAGATCCTGAGAGGCATCAATAAGGAGAGGAAGGTCTATGAGCTTTGGAGGAATGGTCAGGCATCCTGGGTGCTCCCTAGTGACCGGGGACAGGACAAGAGGGAATGGCCTCAAGCTCTGCCAGGGGAGGTTCAGGCTTGACATAAGGAAAAAATCTTCACTGGAAGGGTCATTAGGCAGTGGAACAGTCTGCCCAGGGAGGCGATTGACTCGCCTTCCCTGGAGGTCTTTAAGGTGCCAGGTGGATGAGGTACTGAGGGCCATGGTTTAGTGTTTGATAGGAATGGTTGGACTCAATGATCTGATGGGTCTCTTCCAACCTGGTGATTCTGATTCTATATGCATGATACTTCTACGGGGTTTCTCTTGGTGATGCTGTTTACAACAGTCCGAAAGGAAGGCGGTTTTTTAGTGGTGTCATGCCGTACTGAAGAGCATTTCTGCATGCAATTATGTTATTAACTTATTAAAATTAGTGTGAAATTTAAATAAGAGTTGAAATTGTGCTGAAATCTGTTTAGTTTAGAGGTTTGAAAATTACAAATTGGGTCTGCTAAGAAGCTGGGTTTTTTCTAGTTATACTTAGTCATATATATTCTGTGTTCAGCCACATTATTTGCTTGTTAAATGCCCAGGAGAACATTTTTCATAAATTATATACAATTTTTATAGCTTATGCACACATAGATACTAAAGAAAATTAGCATTGCCAACACAAATGTATTTTACATAAACCATTAGTTAAAATGTATAGATGTAAAGGTCGGGCAGTTATTTGATGTATACTGTAGAAAAGTTCCCTGTGGCAGATCTGTGAGCTGTTAAAGTCCTTGATCTAGTGTGTATTGAATTGGATGAGAAATTTTTCCATCCGTTTGGGTCTGCATTTGCAAAGACAAATGGAATTGTTCAAAGTGTTATTTTTTGTGCAGTTCACACAATATACAAACCCTATTAATGTTATGTATATGCCAGGTTTGGACAAGAAACTCTCTTGATCATCATGCCTGCATTCCTCCTAATTGGCTCTCAGAGCCTGGAAAATAAGCCGTTTTCGTGACCTTCAGAAATACCTGTGGGGTGAGCCTGGTGGCACTCCTAAACGTGAGAATACCACTGAGGTGGGCTGTCCGTTCTCTCATTGTGGGCTACAGTCACATTAAGCAGTTCCCACATAAATTTGCAATGGAAAACAGAAGATAAGTTGGATGAATGTAGCCACAACTCATGATTAAAACAGAAGACAAAAACCACAGCAGTACACCAAAATGTTCCCTGCAAATAGCTGTTCTTTCTTATTGAGACTCCTTGTCTTCTCTCAGCTCATAGAAAGTGAGGTTTATTGCATTGTATTTTTTGTTGTTGTTGTTGTGCATAAAGAACATCCCAAAGCCGGTTCTGTGGGGTTAATCAACATTTCTTTAAATACCAGTCAGTGGAGTAGGAACATGGCTGTGTCTAGCCAGAAATTGCATTTCAGGAAGAAAATTGTAAGTTCCCATGAAATTAAAACTCAGTTATTTAATTATTTTTTTTAAACGATGGTTTGTTTTTTTAAAAAAAATCAGAATAAATTAAAAAATCTAAATGAGAATTTAAGAAATGATTGCTCATAAACTGCTTTTGAAGTGTAGGGTGCTGTCAGCATTAGTAGTTTACTAAGTATGGCTTTTTTGCATGGGAGCACAGCTTTGTGCCAGAAAAAGCTTTTGCAGCCTGAGAGGAGATGTGGTGGACTGTGGTAGCTGAGTGCTGATTAACATACACTCGTGCATACTGGAGGTGCTCAGCTTCACCCGGGTGACTCGCTGGCCAGCTGGGGATGTGCATTATCAGCACTACTTTGTCTTGCTGCTTAATTATCTTTGTGTGCAAAGCTGCAAAGAGAACACAGGGAAAAAAAAATGTCTTTGCACAGCAATAATCAATAAGACCAGCAGTATTTTAGCCTCTGGTGATCACAATTTAGTTGTTTTGAAAACAATCACAAGAAAGAGTAATGATGTAGAACTTGTCATTTACTGATTGTTCCTGACAACTAAGACGAAATTGTATTAGGAATGGGATTAATTAGATATTTTGTTTATCTGATTACATTAGCAAAGATTTGAAATAGTAAGTGTAAATTATACTACACAGTTTAAATCAATGACAAGGTTTAATTCCCTTCCAGATTACATCTCTGGGAGAACCTAGGGGTCTTTGTACATCCTGCCAGGTCCAGCTGTGCTGTAATCTAATGAGAGTTGAAGCAGCTCTGCAGCATGTGCTTCTGGGATAGTACTGTAATGTTTGGTTAAAGAGATTGACCTGTGTTTGAACAAATACTTTTCTGTGATGAAAGGGGGTGAGGCTAGAAGAGTGTGGTTGGGTTTTGTATTTTTTTGTTTGGTGTTTTTGTTTGTTGAGGGGAAAATACTATATAATTATCTGTTAGGTTTATGCTAAACAGATTGGTTGGACTATTGGAAAGTACTCCAGTACTTAAGT
>WAAB01001186.1:520915-569724 GCA_013389865.1 Piaya cayana
CTGAGGGGGATGGTTTAGTGTTTGATAGGAATGGTTGGACTCGATGATACGGTGGATCTCTTCCAACCTGGTGATTCTATGATTCTATGAAATGCATATAAAAGAACTTTGTTGGCTTTCTAAGGTGAGTGAACCGGTTAAGTGCTGATGGATGTTAGTCATTTTGTATGATAGTGGCACGTTACAAGGTTTACTTCTGGTAATAAAAAATATAGATTGAAGGAATTACCTATTGGTTGGTATGCATCTTGTCCAGCAAGTAACATGCTATGTTCAGGCCATTTTATATGAAGAGCTACACAGAAACAAGTTAAAACTTGGAAGACATCAAAGCTGCTTCCTTTGAGACCCTAAATATGTCTGAGGAAGACTTGGGAACAAAATATGAACTCCTTTGTGAATTTGCTGTAAATGTAAAACCACATAAAGTAATAATATTCACTGAGTTGCTGAACTGTGTAGCCGCTGCTATGAGAATAAATGCAACAAGTATGTGAAGTGTAGAAATGTCTAGCTAACTCTCTTCGCTGGTTATAGTGGCATGAGATCTTTGTGACTGCCTGTAGTCAGGGATCTAGTGAGTAACAGCTTCTAAAATAAACAGTATTTTTGGAATTATGTTTTGCTGACCACAGCATCATCAGTATGAGCACATAATTGAGAATTGCATGCCTAAATGTGGGGAGGTGAGCGACAGCTCTGCTTCAGAGCTCCCGAGACTACTGGCTTAGAACTACATTGACTGTTCCAAAGAATAAATAAGAGCATGAGGAGGTGTAGAAATCGTGACTTAAGAGGAGAAAAGAAATGTAGGAATAGTTTCCATTTAAAAAAAACAAACAAACAAAAAATCAAAAATGACCCAAAACCCAAAGGCGAGGGGGCAGGCCTTTCATTTTAAAAGGTTTCTGTACAAAAATATAGTAATCATTCATTTTCTGTGTCTTGTAAAGGAAGCTCAAGAAGCAGTTGGTTTAATTTAAAGTGAAGATGGTTTACCTTCGATGTCAGAAAACCCTTTCTAAGTCATTGGCTTAAAATAATTTTTTAATGGTATTTCCTTTGTAGAAGAGAATTCATATGTACTTATCTATCTACATGAAGCAGCCTTGTAGATATGCAAATGAGTTTCTGTGGAAGTTATGCAGAAATCTATTTCTATAGAAGCCTTGGGACTACATAATCTCTTCCAGCTCTGTATTTCTCCGATCCTCTGGTGATTTTTATTTTTCTCGCTTTGACCAAGAGAGCTACTTGAGATGTGCATTAGTAGGTATCTCTTGTGGCAGGTTTTTGAGAAAATGCACTGAAATTCATATGAAGCTGCAGGTACTGCTGTCTGCAATTTTTAAGTCTTTTGTAGCTTTTTCTGTGTCCTAACAATGAACCAGTTTAACAGACTGTTAGAAAAGACAAAATTATAATGAAGCAAACCAGTCTTCAAAGAAACCTATACCTGAACTCACTTTTTAGTCTTCAGGTTGGCTGAGATTACCTGAGTAATGACAACTTTTAAAGTTGTTCTTAATAATAGAAAGAAGTGACAGTGTCCAGGCTGCTGTGTCAGCATTTATTGCTGTAAGCGATGCCTTGACTCTTATGCACCATATTTTCTAGTCATGCATCCTTGTCCTGGCAGTTTACTATTTTCTCCAGTTACATGATTCTTTTGCCTCTCTAATAAATTTGGGATGGAATCATGCATCCTTTTCCTGGCAGTTTACTATTTTCTTTTGCCTCTCTAATAAATTTGGGATGGAGATAGGTCAATAACATACCTTGAAATGGTGGGATTTTTTTTAATGCTTAAAATATTAGGAAGGCCCTGATATTTCAGAGAACATTCAGAACTCCCAGTGTAATGGGAAATTAATGTATTTGGTTGCATTGTTCTTGGCTGAGCAGCACTTGGTTATTCTCTGCATTAAATTGGGCCACAGTTTCTTCTGTCACGGATTTTGAGTGCTGCCATCAGGACAGAGTGGTCCAAGGTCTATGTTATTGAGGGTTTGTCTTCATGGTCATTTGCAACCAAACTTGAACATGTTCTGCCTATGCTCTGAGCTGGCTAGCAACTTTCCAGCAGTGCTGGTTTACTGCCAGGGCCTTATCTAACACCTTTGTCATCTGTCCTTGGAAGGTCAGCTTGTCTCTGAGAGCAAGTAAGACAAGCAATTGTCACCTAGCATGAAGAGTGAGCTTATATGTACAAAAAGGATTTTTACATCCATTATTTAGAGCCCTATGTCTTATTAGCAGAGTTTCTCATGTTCCCAATTAGAAATTTTTTTAGAGTGTAAGTCCTAAAGGCTGCAGGGTTAAGATGCTGTTAAAATACATTATATATATATACACACACACTTTTTTTTTTAAATGGAAGTTCTTATTCATTGACCAATTCCTGATATTTATTTACTTTTTAGTCTTGTGCAAAATGTTCAGAATTAAAAGCTACATTAGTGTTTTTTACTTGTAATTTTGCCTTTTGACATGTTAAAATTCACAGGACCTGGTAACTTGGGAACTGAAGCAGTGCAAAGGGTTATTCATGCAAATGGAAGCCCTGGGCTACACCCTCCTGTGCTGGTCCTCCAGCACTTGAGGTGAGGGGAAGAAGGTTATTTTCATAAAGTTTAATGGTTTTTAGCTGGGTTTCATGGTCCAAACATAACAATTACTAGATTTCAAAACTTAAACGTGTACTCATAGAAAACAATAGCAGGAAGATTAATGTACAGCAACCAAATTTAACTTACATATGCAGTTTTTTGTGCAGCTCTTTCATATCATATTCACTCTTCAGAGTAAATCCGAGTTTTATAGGAGCTCTCTGAAAAAGAGGCTATTTTCCGTCTAGTTTTCAGATGGTGGTTTATATTTTCATTAAAATCAGACAGTATTCACTTCAGCATGACTCCCCTGGACGTGACTCAATCAGTTGGGCTAGAAGTGTGCACAGCACTCAGCCCTCCTTGCAAACTACTCAGAATTGAAACCCTATCCTGACTTCAGAGCTAATCATTCTAAACAATGATGCTTTTGTTGCTCCTTAGGAGTTTTATGAGACTAGCAGTTATTTTATGCAGTTATAAATCACACTTCTATGCTGATCTTAGTCCTCCATTATATAGATTAGAGCTTGCCAATAGAAAGTTTTTCTTACTAAAACCTGTAAATATCCTAGGTGAGCTTTGCTTATCACTAGAAGGTTCCGTTTCAATACAGTGTGTGTGTTGTATTTGAGATTTTTCTGCAGCTGTACATGGAATTAAATGCAAATTTGCAGTGTGCAGCACACAGAAAGCTCAGGAGTGAGGAATGACCTCTGCTCATCTGTCATCTAGGTCAAGAGATCTGTTCTCTGGAAGCCCCGATATCTAATAAGAGTGACTTCCTTTTTTTTTTCTTATATAGCACTGAAGAAATTTTTACTGTGAGGGTGGTGAGGCACTGGAACAGGTTGCCCGGAGAAGTTGGAAATGCTCCATCCCTGAAAGTGTTGAAGGCCAGGCTAGATTAAGGCTATGAGCAACCTGATCTAGTGGAAGGTTCCCTGCCTATGGCAGCAGCTTTGGAATGAGATGATCTTTAAGGTCACTTCCAATCCAAACCGTTCTATGATACTAGTGTTTCCATTTACTAGGAAAGACCAGAAACATGTTGTACTACACAAGTGGTTTTGGGTTTGTTGGGTTTTTTTGGAGTGTTTGTTTGTTTTTTTACAGGGCTGCAGAGACCTTGATAATTGTTGTCTGTTAATCTCTCTTTAGAGCTTTGAGATTTATTCAGATTAAAAAAATCAACTTTTTGTGAGACATCAGTTGAACAACATTCAAACATTTGTAATGTTCAATTTTTAAATCTCATAGTATAAGTAAAAGGAGGATAAACAGAGGTGAAAGAGGTGGTTTTAAAATGCAAGCAAAGTGGTGGTTTACAGTTACTGTCTATATTTATCCATATGTGTGGGAGAATAAGCCAAAAATTTTAAGCTTCCAAATGAAAAGGAATGTGAAAGGCAGAGAGATGGAATTTCACTGATGGAAAACAATGGGTGGGGAGCCTGCTGGGCTGGAAAAGCAAGGGAGAAAGTGTCTGATTGGAAAACATTGAGACCAGTTGAAGCCTTGTGCCAGTGATAATGCTTGAAACTGTCAGTGCCTTTGCCTTGATTTTCTTGGATACCTGATTTAAGGATGAGTTCCATCTCTGCAACGTTTATCTTGCCCCAATGCACAAACCTTGAAGGCAAAGGGGAGGTGTGGCAGATCAGAGTTGGCTCATAGGATGACCATTTGCATTGTAATTTGTAGTCTTGCAGTTTAACAGTTATGTTTCTACATCATATTGGGAGCTTTGGGTTAAAGTTTGAATGAAATTTTTAGTTGGTATTTCTAAAGAGGAGTCAGTCAAATTGAAGATGTAGTTGTTTTGGGCACCTCCCTTCTAAAACTTCCAACTTGAATGTAAAATGTATTTTCTAAGCAATGTGCTGCTAGCTTTGCATGCAAATATTTACCTTTGCAAATATCTTTAAACTTCAATTATGGGAATTTTTTTTTTTTTACATTTACTGTTGTGTTTCAGTTAAGGCCAACCTGCTACTAATATGGAGAAATATACATTTACATATGCCTCAAGTGTTTGCTTTTGAGCTGTGACATCCAGTGTGCCATATCATTTATCAAGGCAATTAGTTTATGTCTTGGCACTTTTGGAAGTCTCATGTTGAATAATAAGAAAATATTTTAGCAAAATTCATTTCAGCTAAAATGTTTTATCAGTCACATCTTATGATGCTCTTTCTTCATATTCTGTTTTTTTTGTGATGCACAGTAGAGAAAAAAAACCCTTCTTTATTTCTAAAAGTTTTCTTGATGTGTTCTGCTTCAAAACCATGCTTTTTAGAGCATGAAGACAAGGAGCTAACTAGTTTGCTGGAAAGTTGGTGTTGATTTTAGTTCAGCAATACGACTAAACCAGGTAAATTTCTTTAAGAGATTTATTTTTTGCTCAAAAAAAAAAAAAGCAAGCCATTGAATCTCAGTATGCTTTTTAAAATCTGGTAATAAAATAAGTAATATGGCTGAAAAATGCACACTGGAATTAGCTGTGACACTTTATTTGTTTTATGTCTAGCTTTATCTTATGATACATTATTCACTGGTGATATACAGACTACTTTATTAAGTCTTAATCAAATGCTTTTTATCGTAAGTGTCAATTCAATATTTTGTGATTGTATTTCTGGTTTAAAATACTGGGCTTTTTGTAGGGAAATGATAAATGTATAGCAGTTGGTCAGGAAGCGACATTTCTATATTGACATTTTGTAAAATTATCTATAAACTGTAGTTCTACATTCTGTTCTAAATTGCCTGTGGATTGACTTGCTTTATTTGCTTATATGCAATTGCAAAATTGAGGAAGCAAAGGGGCTGATATGCTTTCTTCAAACTTAGGAATGTTGGAAAGAGTTTGAAGTGAATCTGAATGTGAATTCAGCTTTTTTTGATTACTGCAGATTGTGTTTATGTTAGAACTAAGAGGAGTTACATGTACCTGGCGTTTAGGTCTGTCATTTTGGTGTGTAAAAGTGGGGACCGGGTAACTGTGTGTGTTGCTGAACACAGCTGTATAATGCCACAGCTAGAGATATATATGGGCTTGCATACCTGAGTCCGCTTTTGGACTCCTTAGTTGTTGGAGCTTGCATAAATTGCACTCAAAAAGATCATTTTATCTCCCTTGAGTTGACGAGGTAATGTACAGCAACAATTAGCAGCTGTCTTAAATCAGAATCTTGGCACTTTTTCCTGCTTTATTAGCACAATCTAGTTGTGCTCTAGAAACCTGGAGGTGGACAGTTAGTGCCACGTAGAGCTGTATGGAGACTGTAGTTTTTCAGGCAGGTTAAAATAAAAGATGATTTTGAATTTTCAGCATCTCGGTTGAAAGCTTGCAGTATCTTCCTTGCAAAGTATGAATACGTTTAATGGTTGCTTAAACCTCTCCCATATGGGAAGCAAGAATTAAGTAGTTTCCATGTCACTAATCAATTTGTTTTGTTAGTCTCATAAATTTATATTTCACTGCAGCAACAAAGACTTGTCTAACTACAAAGCATGCTTAAAAGCAGCTGCTATTTTTCATTAAGAGGGACTAAAAGATAAAGCAAACCTTTTACTTGGGCTAGTAGAGGATCATCTTTTTTCTTCATAAATTCTGCATTAAACTTCACTAATACTGAAGGGAATCAAGCATGTGTATGTTAAAGAACAGACCTCTGAGGCTGCAAAAGAACTTTTTTCCAAGATAAAATAGATGATACTGGTGATACTTTTCCCCAGGCTGACCAGGCTGTTTGGTTGGAACACACATCCTGACAAACAGAACAGTATTTATAGTCGCATTAGGAGGTTTATAAGCTCAGAATCAGTCCAGCAGTTGCACTGTCACAAATTGTAGCCCTTTCATCTCAATTTTATGGCCCTGAAGATGTGGCATCTAATAAAAATTAGGACATTCATTCTTGAAGAAGTGTTGGGAAGGGTGTGTTATTTCATTTGCTTATAGAGTAGAAGTTAAGGCAGTGGATAACTGACCTGCGTAGCGCATGATGCAGTGAGGTTGCAGAACTGTGAAATACGATCACATATTTGAGTGCTTCTCTTGGGTCTCAGTCAGGCTGTTCTTTGCTGCATACCGTATGTGTGTTTAATGACTAAAAAAATGAAAAGCTTATAGAAAAGTACTACTGTGCCAGGCAGATACAGTCCTGCCATTCTCAGATGCTTATGTCTGTTTAAATGAAGTGATGCCTGTGCACAGAAGCGCCTTTTAACTTGTAATAAAAGGCAGTTTAAATATATGCCCTGGTATTTCTTGCTTGTATGCTGTTGGATACTATTTTTCCATATGCGCTTGAGTGAATGAAGTTAGGCCTATATAAAGTTAATACAAGAACCTTGCTTTGAGCTATGAATAGCAGATGGAACAGTGTTGGGGTTGCCATACTTCACTTATTCAGCCTTATATGCAATATTCAGTCTTAATTGATCACTTTGTAATATAAATTTAATATGTCTGCAGGGCTGTCAAGACAATATAACCTGTATAAGGAACTTGTAAGGCCATTGCTTGGGAGTAGTTAGAAAATACTCCTGTGCTGAGAGCACTGAAAATAGGCCTAAGTTCAGGTTCAGATTTTTAAAGGGTATTTAAATAATAGAAATGGTGGATTTTCACTTCATGTTTTATAGCTTTTTTTTTTTTTACATTTAAACATATAAAGATGCATGCCAAAATGTATTCTGATTCAGGTTGTAAAGGCTACAATTCTATGCTTTTTGGGAGAACGCACCTGTGGCTGCATGAGAGGCTTTCCTAAATTCCTCCTTGAGCTGCTTGTGTTTAGTTAGTAGGTATAAAATTTTGCTTTGCTGGCAGTGCTATGGTTTAAGTTGTGTGGAAATTCTGCAGTTTGTCCTTTCTGAAAACAACACAACCTCCCCAAGCCTCAATCAGGCTCAGTAGCTGCTGGTTTCGACTCTAAGGTCCCTGGTATTCCTTTCTGTATTAACTTTGTGAGGCTGAATTTCAATACTGGGATATTTTGCTATCACTTCTGGTTTCCTTAAAGACTTCCTTATTGTGCTCAAGCTATACAGAAGCTTCTCAGGCCTTGGTGAAATGTGTGTATAGTTGTGATTCTTAAACAATCCTGTAAGATTGCTGGCTTTGGTGGGTGCTTTATTCATACTTGATCCTTCTGTGAAAAGTGTTTCCTCTGAAAACAAAGAGTCATTTATAGGAATGAGGAGAGAGATGAACATAACAAGCTATAGAATTACATGGAAAAAAATATATGGCTTTTTTAGTTATATATATGGCTTTTTTCTTTTTTTTTTTTTTTCTTTCTTTCCTGGCAGTCATCTCTCTTTGCATTAAAAAACTTGACGGATGCAATGGAGTTTTCCTTGCTTCACCTACTTTATTCTTATAGATTCCAAAAATTCTATTTCGCTGCTCTTTATAAGCTGAGACCACAACACAGTGTTTAAAGTCTCTTTGTAGAAGAACATGTAAAAGCTACTGCAACCTTTTGTTTGTTTGTGCATTCCTGCTAACAGCTAATGTACTTTAGCCCACTCGTTGCTTTTAGTATTTTGCCAGTGGGATTTTCAGAGGCTTTTCTTTAGATTTCCTTCCTTGACTTGTAGAAAAAGATGTTTCAGATTTAACTATTTTTGGACTTGAAGGTGCCTCTGGCGTTGCCAAATATTTTTTTTTTTTGTTTTCTGTATAGAAGCAGAAAGTATTATAAAGCTAGAGAAGTGATTGACTGAAAATTTGCTAGTATGTCAGACTTCTGATTCAGGTTCAGACAAAACATATTTCTAGCTTGAATAAGATGAAACAGTTTGTAGCTGCATGTGTGTATATAGATTTAACATTTATCAGATTCGTTTAACACACTCTCTCTCTTTAATGTTTCTGTATTTTTTTTAAAATTTATTTTGAAGAAATGAGAAGGCTGCTTGACCTGTCTTGCAGAGAAATTAATGGTGCTCTCTTGAAAAATGCATACAACTCCCATAAGTAAATATTAAGCATCAATCTATGCCACAGTTGCACTGGAAGATGGAGCACATATAATCACTTTTTTATGTGGTCCTGCTACCATCTGAAGTAGGAGTGATTTCTAGGAATTTCACCCATTCTTGCAGTATTTTTCTGTATCCCTGTCTTCTCTTCCTGACTACCACTTACACTCCTGTTCTCCACAATTAGTTCCTCTGTGGGAGCTGCTCATGCTGTTATACACAGTTGTGCGAATCACATGTGTACACACATATGTTCACATTTCTAAACACCATATTTCAGGTTCCCAACGTTGTTAATTATCAATAAAAACACAAGTATAAAATACTATAAATATCAAGACTGTGGCACTTTAAGTATTGTTCCTGTGAAGGTAGATGGCCTGTCAAAGCATAGAATCCTGATTTTATGTCCTGTGCTGGGGATCTATTTCAGGTCTTCAAGACACAAGCCCTTAGATCCTGGAAACATAATCTATGATGAACTATGACAGTGTTGGTCTTTTAAAATGTGTTTTAAAAGATATCTGAAAGTCGAGGAGTAATTTGCAAGTGAAGTGCATTTTCCCTTTGGGATGTCATCATTTATTTTGGAGACTTAATTTGTCATGTACTCCCTGCTGGGCTTTTGAAATATTAGTTTGCTTTCTTGAGGTTTCTCTGATGTGCAAGGGCCAATTTGGATATTTGATCCTCTGGCTATAGCCGCTATTGATATGACAAATAGATCAATTTGTGTTTCTAATCATGCTGATAATGTAGTGTTCGAATCCTTGATGACATACAAACAGATATGTACATTGTGGAAGAAAATAAGAAGTCTTCAAAAAAGCAGGATGTTTTTATGAATTTTTCTTAGTCATTATACTTTGAAATGTAACATTTATCCTGGCATTCAGTTTCATTCTGTACTCTTGAAGGCCCCTCTCTCATTTATTACTGTTAGCATACCAGAACAAATGTCTTTCAGATGTGAAAAATCAATCATCTCAAAAACGTCTCCAGTAGTTATTTGGGTGGATTAATGCAAGGTGTTGGGAGAGTAAGGTTGAAATGAAATGTCATAATTGAGCAACACAAGTCACCAGAGAAATAATAGTCAATTGATCATCTTTCCAACTTGAGAAGGTTTTTAAAAACCAAAACAGGAAAAAAAACCTGCCAACCCCACCCCCCAAAAATCATAAGGAAGAAAGTTAGATACTGATATGCAACACATTAGATGCTGGGATGAGCACGTGCTTTGTATATTAACTTCATCGAATACAGTGCACAGTTCTTTTCAGATTTTTTTTGGTTTTGGCACTAAATCTTTTTTCAGATCCTTCTTCATAGTCCTCTCGAAAACAGAAAATATAGTCCAGTAATGGATTTATTCTGTAATCCCTAGCACTTGAATATCAAGGCCACATAGCCTTGGCATCTGCAAGGCAGAAGATGAGTAGTGGTAGTCTTCTCAGATGAGAGTTGCAGAGAAATAATATGTTGTTCTTTTTTCCCACATAATAGTTTAAATGAGTTGTCTACAAATACTGAGAATTTTAGCTGGTCTGAGGTAGGATAAATCCCATCTGTGTAGCTGGGGGGAGGTTGTCCGCACAACAAACAAATTTTTACAAATCTTGTTCCTATTCATAAATGAGATCACCCACATCTCTGCTGTTCTCTGCATAGTCAACTGAAATTATGGGAAACACGTTGCTAACTCCTGCTGTGCTCTAACTGCTGTCTTCAGTGACTGAAGCTTCCACGAGAGGGAGAAGGAGGGTCATTAATATATTATTAATAGAATAATGTATTATTAATATAGCATATTTTAAAAGCAGAGGAACATTTTATTATCCAAACATAAACTCTTCCCCCAGTGTTCTGGGGAAATATAAATAACAACAGTATTATATATATTTTAGTATAAATATAATATAAACTTGGAGAATGAGAGGTGTGTACCCATATTAGGGTTTCAGCAAAGAAATGTCTACGTTTTCTAGTATGTATGGATCAAACAGTGAGGGTGACTTGGGGAGAAGAAATATTTTTCATAGATAAGTGGGTTTGCTTGGGTTGTGTGTGGAAATAGGTTAATTTCTGGTAATGCTTGGAAACTGAGATTTTAGGGCAGAAAAAAATACATTGTGGCCTTGTTATGCATAGGGCTCGTCTATAATATGTCCATTGCAGTGAATCTTACAGACCCATGAGTTTGTTATGGTTTTTGTTTGGGGTTTTTTTTTCCTAATTTATAAAAGCCCATGACATGGGTTAGCTTCATTTGCATTGTAATGAGCCATTCCTTTTCCAGAAAACGTCAGTGAGGCTAAAATGTCTGTATGCAAACTACCCACAGGTCATATTCTCTGAAATCTGAGTGCTTTTGTGGAAATTGGGGAACTAATTATTAAATGCCAGTTGTCATTGCTGCAAACTCCGAGGCTGCAAGAGAAACAAGATTCTAATATAAAACACAAAGCAAGACATGACAGATGTTTCAAAGTTAACCCTGAGTTGAAGGGAAGCGGGTGTAGGGAAGCATTGTTTGATAGTGTTTTGGCATTAATTTAATTCACGGAATTGAGTTATGCCCTGTGACATATTTTAGTACAGAGGCAAAAGAAAGTGTTGAGAGGAGAAAAATGGAGCGGTGCCAGGCGAAGGGGAATAGAAATGTTGGATTGGGAATTCAGTGTTATCCCCTTTCTCAACACAAATCTGACATACCTCCTAAAGAACCATTTTGACGATGGATGTTAAGGTCAAAATTCAGTGTTTGCCCAGGCCAATGGGATGGTCTTTTGTAAATGAGTACTTTGCCAATATTCTGCTTATATTATTTACCATAGTAACTTGAATGGGGAAAAACTTTGGTGTTTAGCAGTATCTAAGGTCAGGAATATAAACTAATCTCTTTTAAGTTCCTGGGATGCTACTTCTTTTTACCAGGCATGTTCAAGGGACCTGTGGTCCCATTGAGTTAAAGTGTAAAAGTCAGCACTTCATCCTCATTTATTTTCATTTTCATTTTTTTTCTTGTACCCATCTACCACTATAGAAAATGAGGCTGTTTAATACGGTGTGTCTTAAAACAAAACCATTATGAAAGATGTTCCTGTGTGGGCTCTTCTTGATGACAAATGATTAAATTAACTGAGAAGGATGTGCAAGTCTTCTAAATGGTGATTTTTCTACTTCCTTGCCCTCAATTCACTTGAATGTGGACCGGTCCTTTTAACTGTGATATCCCTGCTCTGACTTTGAAATATGCATTCACTTGGGAAGCTCTTCAAAATGAGAGCACCGAGTGATCTGTATTTAAATTTTGTGTATTAATTTGAATTCAGCATCATCGTGTCAGCATGCCTGAACACAATAGGGCCGTGCGGCTATATACCACACTTGAAATTATCTCCTTCAAGGTGAACTGTAACTTCTGTTTATGAAAAGCATTTATAAATTAGCAAAGATGAAACAATAAAATTAAACACTAACAAATTAAATAGTTTTGTTTAGATGGTAAGTAATTCAGCATGGATCATTAAAATTAATTAGAACTGTGTGCTTGTTTTGAAGCACTAAGAATTCAAAGCAGATGGAATTTTGAAGGAAAAGGGTAATCACCCTTTTTGTATCTTTTAAGAGTTTTATAAATAACTAAATGACTTTAACTCTCAGTCCAGTAAGGCTCCTTCAGCTGGTGTGCTGATACTGTAGTGACGCTTTTCCCTTCTGTATAGCATCTCTTTAGATGCTTTGTTGATTTTTTGAACTTCCAGTTAAATGCCAAACCTTTTAAAATGAGTCTTCAATTAATAAATATGGTATTTTTGAAGTTTATCAGGAAACTCCAATTAGGGAATGCTCACTGTTATGGAAGAAATTATGGCATGTGAGCTGGAGATATCATTTAACCAGTATAATAAATGACTAAAAATGTAAGAATATTAAGATGCATTGCTTTTTACCACATCCAACTGCGACACAAACTTGCACTTTCAGTATGCAATAGCCAAGCGTGGCTCAAGAAGTTGAAGTTGCAAGGTTGGATGAAGGTAAATATCAGATTGAAAAGGTGCTTAGTAAGTGAAGAACAGCATCATTTACTAACTGCTTTACATTGTGCTTTGCATTTTATCATTCCTGGTACTCCCGCTTCCAAACAGCCATTCTGTAGTTACCAGTGTTATTTTGTCCTGTTAACTAGTCTGGCAAAGGGCACCTGAGTTTGTTCTTGATATGGCAGCAAAACTTGGTATCTGTTATGAGTCCTGGAGGTAGCATGGACGTCAGTGGGAGCACGAGGGGCCAAAACAAGTGCATCTGATCATCCTGCGCTCAGGCGGTGACTGGAAAGCAGCACAATTGTACCAGAGTACCTTCAATAGACTGGATATCTGAGGAAGGCTTTGGTTTGAATTTCATTCCAGTTTGGGCTTAGTCCATCAAATATTCCATTTAGTGAGGTTTTAGTTTATTTGCAGAACAGTCTTATACTTTAATGTTTTTGAATTTGAAGTATCGATCCAGTAGAAATAAATTTTCCTATCACTTCAATGTATGCCTTAGCAGTAACATCTTTGCAGTCTCTGGCCCTTCTAAACTTTCTTGCCTATGGTTAGACTAATTACCCAGATATTTGGAGCTCACGTATTTTCCCTGTCCTACTTAGTCTTACCTGAGTGGTTGTAAAGGGAGCCATTGCTGTAGGCTGCTGCTGATATGAACTGTCGCTACATAAGAACCCACTCACTTCCCAGAGGACCTGAGATCATAAACTGGAACTTTAAAGGTAAATCAATGGCTCCTATAATCTATTAACTGGTACCGTGTAAGTTTAAAGGGAACATTCAGTGAGTCAGATAGCGAAATGTTAGTGAGGAGCCCTGGGAAGAACAGAGTTTTAAAATGAAACAGCTTTTACAAATGAAGCAGCAGGGTAGCCCAGACTATTTCTTTTTCTATGTGCTTGTTCCTTACACATGCATTACCTTTTCTTTCTTTTTGGGGGGAGGGGCAAGTGCGTGTGTGTAAATTAAATTCTCAATTCTTCTGTTTTTAATATTGTATGCAGTTAGTACGTTTTTAGTATGTTGAGAAATAAGTCTGCCAAAACCAAGATCAACTCTATTATAGTGTTTTTTCTAAAAGGAAAATAAAGGTAATTTGCTCCAACTGTTGGCTTTTTCAGTTGCCATATTCATAACCTAAGTTGTCAGTTTAAACTGTGGAACACCTCCCACCAGAGGTGCTTCTTGAGAGAGTCTGCTCAGGGCTCCATCCAGCCTAGCCTCTAACACTTCCAGGGAGGGACAACTTCCCTGGACAACCCCTTCCAGTGTCTCACCACCCTCATTGTGAAGAATTTCTTCCTAATATTTAATCTAAATCTCCCCTCCTCGATTTAAAAGCGTTGCCCCTTGTCCAGTCACTACATGCCCTTGTAAAAAGTCCCTCCGCAACTTTCTTGCAGGCCCCTTTCAGGTTCTGGAAGGTTGCTATAAGGTCCCCTTGGAGCCTTCTCTTCTCCAGGCTGAACAACCCCAACTCTCTCAGCCTGTTCTTGTAGCACATGTTTTCTAGCCCTCTGATCGTCTTTGTAACCCTCCTCTGGACTTGTTCTAACAGTTACAGATCTTTCTATGTTGAGGATTCCAGAATTGGACACAATACTCCAGATGAGGCCTCACAAGAGAGGAATAGAAGGGGAGAATCACCTCCTTCGACCTGCTGGCCATGCTTCTTTTGATGCAGTCCAGGTTCACACAGGCCCACTTCTCAAGCTTGTCCAGGTCCTTCTGGCTGACATCCCATTCTTCTGCTATGACAACTGCACCACTCAGGTTGATGTCATCTGCAAGCTTGCTGAGGGTGCAGTTGATCTCACTTTCTATATCATTGATGAAGATATTAAACAGCATCAGTCCCAGTACAGACCGCTGAGGGACACCACTTGTCACAGATCTCCATCAGGACTTTGAGCCATTGACCTCTACTGTGTGAATGCAACCATCCAACCAATTCCTCATCCACTGAACAGTCCACCCATCAAATCCTTATCTCTCCAATTTAGAGAGATGAAGTTCATTATAAATACAGCAAGTAAGGAGGTCAGACACCTTGCTGCTTCACCCAAGAGTCTGATTAACCAACTGTTGATCTATAGTGAGAGAAACAATGTAATTAGAAAAATGGATTAACTGTAAGTAAGCTTAAATCACACAGTTTAAAAAATTGTATAGAGGGAAATCCCTTCTTGCAAATTACATTCAAAGTAAATTAGTTTTTTGCGGATAGGTTATTTTTCCTTCAGAGACAAAGCCTTGTCTACATAAGAAAGGTGTTATCTGTTAGCTCAGTAAGTGTGGTGACAATCAAGTCACCTTTCTTGATTTCTGCAGTATGGATGTTCCTTTACTGACAGGGTAAACGCTGGCAAGAAGGGGAGTAAACTGTGTCACTGTAATGCACCTTTACAGTGCAAAAACATCTATTATCCTAGTGATGAAGACAACATTTCTGGTGGGGGAAAAAAAAATCCAGCAGCAAAATATCTTCTAGTACAAGCCTAACAGCCAGCAACAAACAAAAACGTAGTGCTACCACCCACTGAGGATGGTTTTGTGTGCCTGTAAGTGCTGTGTGCCTTGGGGAGCAGGAATAATGCCGCCCTGAGGAGGCTGGCAAACAGCTTTATCATTGTTCCTTTGGTCCTAAGAAGTATGCAATTTGAGGTTGTGGTTTCTTTGACTCCCAGTTCCCATAAACGTAGTAGGGAATGTAATATGAACAGTGGGTGAATACAGCTTATAAATTAGTCTTTTCTAACCTGTTCTCTACCTCACTATAAACCATTGCAACTCCCTTTCCAGCAGAGAAAAGTAGTGATGCTTTCCACTGCCTTCTCCTCATTTCTTTTTATTTAGCCCTGTTTAGCTTGAAGCTTGCTGGGTGTAGGAAGGAAGATGGGTGTCTCGTACTGAAACAGAGAAAGCTTTCATTTATTCGCCTCTTCTGAACAGGAACATGTGAACATAAATGCTGTCTTACCTGACTGAGACACAGCATTGTGTTTTCTCTCCTCTCTGACCCCAAGGTGATCTGGCAAGTTGTGTGCCGAACCTCTCCCTCATGAAGATTGCCATTATGCAGTGAGCAGCCCAGCTGTGGCAAATATAAAGTCACAGGTGCAGCAGTTAAAGCAGTCAGCAGGAACTGGAGCACTAATTTTGCTCTATGAAAGACCTGAAGGAATAACTTGCAAGCCATTTAAGCTAAAAGTTGTAGGAGGTTCAGTTGGCTCTCTGTCCGCCTTGGGACTTGACTTGTATTTTGTTACTGCTCAATATTTTTTGAAGCTTAGCTCAACTTTGTTTTTATTGTCAGTAAATGTTTAATTTTATCCATTTTGAATTTGATATGCATCATCTCTCTTCAAGCCTAACCTGCTTACTCAGCCAGAGACAACCTCCAAACCTTTCAGTGTGATGCTTTCTTGGTTATTGGCACAGATACAGCTGTGGTAGGGAAAGCCTTTCTGGTTATTAACATGTGACTGAGCTCTTTGTGTCTTGCAGATTTTTTTTTTGTTTTGTTTCTGATGGCTATCTGTTCCCAAGCATCTTCCTGCAGGAGCCTTGTTTTTATGTTCTGATGGCAGGACATCTTCCTCACAGCTTGTTTACTCATATGCTTCACTTATCTCACCACTTTCCCAGACTTTCTTGCCCTTTACTTTTGATGCTTTGCAACAACCCCCTCATCTTTCCCCTCTCAACCTCTTCTATTGTTCCTTTCTCTTTTTTAGGATCTCTTCTGTTTTGTTGCATGTACACTTGGCTGTTCCCTGCTCCCCAGTGGCTCCATGTGTTTGTGATTGTTTGCCAAGTGCAGGACATCCAGTGGGGCTGGCCAACATGTGTTTTTGCAGCTGCTGTGTGAATCCAAAAGGGACATTTTGGGTATAGAAGCTGCTGTTTGCTTGCCACTCTGTACGCGTGAGTTATCTTCTCAAGCATAGGCCTCCTGCAAGAGCTGAGGAAGAATGGGAAAGGGATTTTGAAGCGGTCACCTCTTTATCCATAGTTTAGGGATTATGCCCACAGTGGGTGGGTTAGATATACAACTTTCCAGCTCTATAACTTTTATTTCCCCTGTATCTTAACAGTGCTAAGATCCTGTAGGGTTTCAAACAGTGAACACATTTTTGTGCTGAAGTTTAAGTAAGTTATAGGTTAGATTAAGCCAATTTCTGTAGTGAGGGAAAGTATGCAAAGATCTTTAAAGGTCACAGAGTGGGAGGTGATCAGAAGAAGGGACAAGATTTGCAGCTGTGTGTAAGTTCTTGGGGGAGACTTAGGGCAGGGCGTGAAGCAGGGCAGCGGGACTTCATTGTTCTGGGTTACTCTTTCCTTGTAGCTCCAATGGTTGGTGGATTAATGGGAAGAGCTCAGAATTTGCTTGTTGCAGTGTTTTTCCTCAGTTCACTGCCGTGGCATGTCTAAGCTTTGGGAAGCATTGTTTGTTATTAAGGTGACTGATTTCTGAGAACTTGTAATAAAGGAGAAGCCGTCCAGTATGATCAATCCAGTACGTAAGGTGGGGTGCAGGGTAAATGAAATTCAGTGAATGGTTTTGAACCAACTGATGGTAAATGCTGTTCTGTTACTAAAATCACAGAATTGGAAATGCATGACTGTCGGTTCTCTTAAGTTGGATAGGTTTTTGTCCTGGTCTGTTCTTCATCTGAATAGTCCATGTGTTGCAAGGGCTTGGTAGGAAATTCTTGAGGTTTCTACTTAGGAAGAAGCTTTGGGTGGTTTCTGACACGTGGTGTATCCAAGTATGACAGTAGTTACCCAACATGACTGGTTGATGCCTACAAAGAAAATGGCAGTGGGAGCAGCTGGCTGCCACGGGAGCCTCAGGAAAACTGTATCAATAACTAAAATCAATATCAATAGCTACCCCAAAAGGGAGCCCGGGGGAAGAGATGGTTAAGGGTTTTGCATTCAGATTCCTTTTCACCTTAATCTGCTCAGTCCTATTGTGAATTGTCTTCCTATATTTAATTCCAACATAAGATACTGGTAGTCCAAAATTATCTACTCTCTGGAACTTTGGAACACAGCATGTCATTTCTTTCTAACTCAAATACAATAAATACAATGTGAACAGCAGATCTGGTAGCTTTTTTGGGGTAAGTTTTTTCTTTTTTATGTTTTAACAAGTATAGACGTTGTTTAAGATATATTGAGATATGCAGCTCCTTAAAACTTAAAAGATTTTGAGATAAATTTTCTGTGAAATAATGTTTGTATCTTACTGTTTCCTGTAGCTGCAGATATTATTTGGAATGAAATCTGGCTGTAAGTCTCTGGAGCAGTGATATTTAGTTTCTCTTTTCAAGACATCCCTCTAAAATAAAAATTCAGTGTGATTTGTGATTGCTGAACTGTGGTTGTTGAACTGTGCAATGTGCCGTATTCAATCATAGTTCCTATGCCATATTCAATCATGGTTCCTATCATGTTTTTCAGCCAAGAATTCTGTCTATGGTAACAGGGATAAAGTAATTGTGCATATTAAGGGATTATAGTACTTCGGAGTTGATAGTGTCTGGTTCTTACATCCTTTTTTATGTTTTTCTTTTCTCTTGATGTCTAACGTGAATAAGCTAGAACAGCTACATTAAGTAAAAATTGTCCTGTTTTTTTATTTTAATAGGGAAGCTTTCTGTTTATCTTTTCTCATAAAATTGTAATTCATTGTATAATTGACTTATTTGACTGTTCAGGGAAGACCTTTTTGTGCAGTCTTGGTTAAATACATCACCTTGTCTTAAGCTGACAAGTTAAAGGGATGCATTAATGTCTCATTGTTTTGTGGGTGGGTTTTTTTTTTTCCGTTTCCCTACTTCATTCAATTTCTTGATCGTTACTGAAAGAATTGCCAGGGAAAGCAAGGAGATTTCATGTTTGTGCAATGTGCACCAAATCTGGCATATGTCAAAAAAGGTTGTAGTTAAGGCATTCTGGTGAGCTGATTGCACAACATATCTGTGCAATTATTGCTGCTGCATTAAGGGGGAAGAGGGAAATGTTGGCCTGCTGGCCTTGCAACCACAAGGTTAAATCCCCCTCTGTGCTGACTCAGACATGGGATGGCGGCAGCTGATCAGTCAGCCATGTGTGCCCGTCCACCTGTAGTGTTAGAACTAGGAAATTAAATCACACTGTGTAGAAATGACAATGGCTTTCCCTTTTTTTTGGCCAGCAAACATCATTAATGGAAGCTGATGTGAAAGAGCTCAGGGCGTTCTTTCAGGGAGTAGGGTGTGCGAATTGTTTTTTGTCACTACTATATTCCTTAAAAAAACAAACCAAACAAACTTGCATCCTAAACCTCTACATATCCAGGGCTAAAGTTCAATCTTGTTTTCCTATTAAAAAATAAAAGTATTCTAAGTATTCTAGCTAATAGAAGAAGTAACGATTTTGAATATGCAGTCCTTCAATGATGTACTTCTGCTCACACACTAACATACAAAAGGTGAAAGGTGAAGAAATCAATGCAAAATCATTCCGGTAACTACATGGATCTCTCCTAGTTTTCAGGCAATTGATTCTTTAGTAGGCATTTGTGTATGTTAGCTGCATTTTTTGCTGTGAGAGAGGTGGCATTTCCAATTAGATTTTGAACTGTCAATGATTTACGAGGCACATTATGTTATTGATTATGTTCGACATGGGAAATGGGGGGAAGAAGAAAAAAAAGTATTTTCCTGTTCCCAGCTAAGGCTGATTTTTTTGTGTTATGCCATTGTGAGAGACAGCTCTTCTAACATGTTGATTTTTCCCAGTGCTTTTGTTTTTCAAGATCAGGTTTGAGTTTCATGAGAAGTTGATACTATAATCACATTTGTTTCATGGAAAATTCTGCTGTATCATTTTAGTGATGCAAAAGAGTGCCCATATGAAGTGTAGAAGAAGAACGGTTTCAGATTTTTTATTTGAATTTTACTGCTTTTCAGGTAATAGCATCAGTCCTGATTAGATTTGGTAAAATGAACTCAGGACTGCTGAGTTGGGGCTGTGATGTATAATGGAGTGCATGAGATGAATCCATTTCCTTACTGTAGGGCTCAGCTGTAAAATCTGCCTCTTGAGACTTGTATTAATAATGTATCATTAAAAAGAAAATAATACATTGTATTCATATCTTACCTGGTAAACCGTTTGAGTTTCATCAAAGGAGTCTGGATTTGTAAGGCACTGAAGGTGACTGAAATGGCCCTGGCAATAGCAGGCAAGTCTTGCATTGCTGTAAACTAAGTCTGTTGATCTTGAAATGAAAGTTCAGTGGAAAAGCTGATGGAAGAAGTAGCAGAGCACAAAAAGACAAGCTGCACAACTGATTTGAATGAACTAGCTGGCTGTAAACATTCATGTGAAAGAAATGCTAATGCAAACATTGCAGATGGAAAAACTATAATGGAAAAAAAAATACCGCCAGTATTATGATTTCTTGACTATACATAAGACACATTTTCTTATGGAAAAACAAGAGTTAGTGATTAGTCAAAATAAACTGAAGTGTTCTGTGATGGCTGTGAAAACAGGAAAGGAATACCTAACATTTCTCTACAAAGCCCCCTCTTGAGTCTGTAACGACTGGAAGTCCAAAACTTCTGAAGTATTTTTAAGAGAAAACTGTGAATGTGCTACTTGATCATAATGTGTGTTAAAAGGCAAATGCAATCAAAGTCCATTATAGTGTGTCGAAGGCTGCAGTAAAACAATGTCAACTGCAAAACCTGAAAGGCAGCTGTAGAAAGCATGCAAATTTCTGTTACCTGTTAGATGCCTGTGAGCATGCATCTTGTAAAATGCAAATAATTCAGCTATGGCCTTTAAAGATAAAATTGACTTTCCTGGAGTGAAATGTAGGAAAACCTGACATGGCATGTAACAATTTCAGGCAAGTCAGTTGTATTGATGAGTGAATCATGCATGCTTCCTCAGAGACGTACTTCTAAGTTTATTGTCCCACTGTATATTATGAAGAGCGGAGGAGTTTTCCTACAAATTTGACTTGAACAATCAATAGATAAGTCTGAGAACAGTGACTGACATTGAACAGGGAAAAAGTCAATCCTGTAAGGGATGCCACTCATGACACATGATGGCAGCCTTTCTGAAAAAAAAAAGGTGGTGAAATACAGGGAACGTTCAGAGGATCGTTGCTATTGTTGGAAATTTCATCAGAAGCATAAAAATTAAAAAAAAAAAAGAGACAAATTTTCTCTCAAATCAGTCATGCAGTATAGCTTGTTCTTCTGTAAGACTACTGAATTTACTGACTTCCATATCATAGGTAACAGAATACAGAGATAGAGATAGGGAAGATGATACCCAGTGTTATCAACAACAACAAAAAAAACCCCTTTAGCCTAAAATAAAGATACTGGTCTAGCTGTACTCAGTTACTGAAAGGCTAGTGTCACAGAGATATGTAAGATTGCATAAATATACATTGCGTGAGAAAAGGATGTGATATAAATCAGCTCTTTTGTGAACTATTAGGAAAATCTGCATCTTGCTTTCAAGTCACATCCAGCCAGCGTGGTCGAAGAGTCGTACTGAATGTGTGATTTGAATTTTGACTATTATACAAAGTTTAAGTGGTTTTATGACCGAAGTTTCAGTTTTAAGGAGAACACTTAATTGCAGTTTGGAAAGAAATAATTGTTTGAAGTATTACAGTTCACCAGTCTTCTGACCGCCACAAAAGCTCCCTGGAGCCCCATGTTTTTTCAAGTGCTGATCCACTTCTGTTTTTCATAGGCGCTTCTTGATCTTGTATGTATTCGCAATGAACTCTGTTTGCACTGTAAATAAACTGCACAGCCATGGATACTGGAAAAATGTGTCAGGATTTATTTTTAAAAATACTTTTCAGTTTTCATATAGCCAGTCTGTGATAATCAAAATGAAAGACAAAGCATAACCCAGTAGGAGGGTCAGCATCTGGGTAAACTTGAATGCCAAGGACGTATGGCTGCCTTGTATTGTCCATAGGAATATGTGTTATTTATCATGTGGTTTTACATCATTAAAAGAAAAAAAAACCACAAAAAACCCCAACTAAACCGAAACCAAACCAACAAAAAACTCAAAGCAAAACAAAACCCAAAACATTAACCCTGAACCTCTCATTTTAACTAGTATAAATACATTTGCATAATGAAAGATTCATAGTTGACATCAGATTAAAATGCTGAAGCAACTATCTACATACCAAGAACTGAATCACCTAATTAGTTCCTGGCTCAAGACAACCAAATCAAGAGCAATAATGTGTCCCATTGTGTTGCAGCTCCATATTATATATTTAACCTACACATTTTGTAATTTAGTTTTTCTGTAGGAATTTAACAGATGAATGATTAACCTGTATTTCATCCTCTGAATTGTGTATTAACGTAGTCAAGCAGAGAAAATGCATAAAATGTGTTAGGGAAACATTTTGAATAAATTCTGCTTTAATTGGCGAGGATTGTAGGATGAAAGCACGACAGCAGAAAGTTCAGTGCTTTAATATCTGAAATTAGATATCACTGTAAGTGCTAACTGAGGAGATATGTATTCCCATAAAGCTGCTAGAAAGTGCATTTTCATATGATGGCTCCTCCTCTTAAACAGCTCTGCTTTTATCCTAGAAGGATGTTGCAGCAACACAGATCAAAGTCATTAGACATATGTAGCTTTACCAATAATGTATCTATTTTCTTTTTCTTCTAAAAGATATGCCAGATAAAGAGAGTTATTAAGCTTTTCAAGACAATTTGAATAAGATGAAACTTGCTGGTGGTGCTGAGCTGACAAAAACAAATGATATAATGTCAACATTTGAAGAACAAACTATTCCCCAAACAGTCTGTTGGGCTGAATCAGGCTTCACCATATTTCATTCTCGAATGCAACCCATGATTCTATAACTCCCTCACGCAGTTATGAAAATATTTCAGGTAGATCTGAAGCACTTCATCCGTGTGGGTTATGGAGGAATAAGGGGTCCACCTTATGCTGATGTAGTTCAGCCAGCTTTGCCTTCACTGTCAATGACAACAGCGTAGTCAACCTGGATTTTTGGTGAGCTCAGTATGTCATCTATGCCACTTCTGTAAGTGCAGACGGAGTGCAGAGAACTGACACAGCTCAGATAAGTGTCTGTTTAACATCCAGGCGTATGAAGCATGGGTAGAAATGGATTATAATAAGATTAATTTTGACTGAGCGTGCCTTTTGTGTCTCTTGCTATGTACATACAAGTAGCAGAAAAAAAATCACAAACCATCACCTTTCAAGGATTTATTTTGCCCCCCTTTTTTCCTCCCTGCATTATGTTCAGCTACAGTGTTCAAGAAGAAAACTAAATACTCGGATTATGTGTTAGTTACATAGTTAGACATAAAGGAAAATAAAGCTTTTGCTGTTGCTACTGCTACATTTGTGAGGTTATGCCGTTGCGTTAAGACATCTGTTTAAAATACAGGACTTAAAGTGAAAAGATGAAATGCTGTCTTGAGCATAACTGTTGTAACCTGTCAAATCTGGTGGTTATCCAGGCAAATATTTTAATTCTTTGTGGAGTTTATAAGGAAGCATAAGGAAACTTTGAAGTAATGCAGCTTGAATTTATGGTGG
Source organism: Piaya cayana (assembly GCA_013389865.1). Lineage (NCBI taxonomy): Eukaryota > Metazoa > Chordata > Aves > Cuculiformes > Coccyzidae > Piaya > Piaya cayana. The sequence goes on from WAAB01001186.1 coordinate 544,218, forward strand.
CACAAATCAGCAGGTGATGTTGATGATTAGAGGTATAGCTGGACAGATGAGAAGAAAATGGCTAGTGGGGTGAGGGAACTGTATGGCAGTACGGCAAAGTGTATGGTTTTGTATGGAGATCCATTGGTTTCATGTTCCAGCAGCAATCAGTTCAGAGAAGTGTTTCAATTATTTTATTACAGATGATGTCGGAAACTGTCTTTAAAAATTAGAGAAAAAAAAATCTAATTGGTTTAGTCAAACCGTGAAATTTTAAGCATGAAATTTCTTACTCTGCAAAATTTCCCAACTTCTTTCCTGTATACATAGTTTGTTCTTGTAGGATTTTTGAAGAGATTTGACTTGGTCACTTGACTGTTTTGCAAAGCAAAAGGCAGTGTGAAAACATGAGCTTTTCAAAAGAATCTCTAAACAAAATCAGATAGGCTTCCAACAGTGTAGGGGGGGAGGTGGGAAAGAAGGGGAAAAGGATAAGCCGAGGCTTAATATCCTGAAGGCTGTAGTGGTTGTTTGACATTTGGTGTCTCTTTTTTCAGGACAGAATATAGAATGGGTTGAAAGAGGGCAGACCTGGCACTGGGAAATCTGACTTCTGTGTACAGTAAAAGTAGTCTGACCCTTCTTCAGGATTACAGTTTTTAATCCTAAATTAGAAGTTTCTTGTAATCTAGAATTCAGATGTAAACTGGAAAGGGATGATAGTTGAAGTCCAGGTTTTCTTTTACATGGGTAGCCCAAAAGGTGTTCACTGTAGTTTCCCTGCTGTTTTTTGCTGTTTTTGTAAGTTTGTACTCATTCACAATAATTAATTCCTATTTTGCAATATCAGAAAACATTGGGTTACTTTTTCTATGTCTGAATTTTCCATCTAAGTTAGTTGAACAGCTTTATGAAACATCCAGTCCTGAATCTATGACTGAAGAGTATGTTATAAGAGATGAATTGAGGTAAGGGCAAAGTCTAGAAATGTAATTTTTTTAAAGGAAATATTAAGCACAACTCAGATCTAGTTCCTTTCTGAAGTAGTATAACATTTTCCAAAGAATAATGGAATTCACAGTTTTTTGCGTGGTTTGCAGTTTGACATATTTGGACTCTGATAGTTTCATAAAGTAAAACATCCCACAAAACCAGTTGAAAGCAATTACTCAGATGTAGCTGCAGAGGAATTGATTGTGCTTATGTGTCATAATGTGAGGGCACATCCGCATTTTTACTCCAGGGAACTGTGTTTGTGATTACTTTTTTCATCTCTTGCTGTAGAAATGCTTTCTAGCTCTCTCACTGCACAGATATGTGATTGTGGATGACTGTCGATACAGTAGTAAGGTTTGTGGGTTTGAGTTTTAATCCTTTTATCCTGAATATTGATAGTAAGTTTCCTGACTTGAATTTGAGAAGAACCATAAAATTTAAGGAGAAAAGCAGTTGAGAATTTCCTTAATGTCAAGTGTAGGAGAATGGGATCTGCACTCCTAGTAAAATAAATTGGCAGTATATCCCTGTTCATTGCCCAACCCTCTCACACACAACCTTGTTAGCTGAGGAGTAACTTTTGTTTGATGAGAGCCTGAGTCTTCTTGCATGATTGCGTTGTAAAACCAGATTAGTTGTTATATGGGAAGTTAAAAATAACGGAATTGCTAGCCTTGTGCGCTTGCAAGAGTGGATTCAGAGTTCAGGATGGTCCCGCTATAAAGTGCATTTAATATTATATTTACTTGTTATGCAAAGTATATGTAAATTTATGTAAATACACATACAGAAAAGCTTTGACCCTGAGGCTGTTGACAAGATGCCAGTGTGGCCCTGGATACAACAGCACTTTCGATCTCTATATCCTGGCAATTTCCTGGGGTTATATTATCATTTGATTTTTAATGTGAGTTTCAACCACTTAACAGTCAGATCGGTTTCCCTTTCACCACCGGTTTTGCTCACGCAGTAGTAAACAAACGTATTTATCACCCCCGGGATCAGTAAGTGCTAATAAAGTTGCTGTTGCTTGCATTTTAGGTTTGGTTTCTTGACAGGCGCCTTGTAAATGAACTAGTAGTGGTGTATTTGTGCCACAGCTCAGCAGTAAAGGCAACAACCTGAACCCAGAAGCAGTACTGGTTAAGAGCTTGGCTTTGGCTGGGCTGGCTAAGCTTACGCCTCGTCCCTGTCCTGTGGGTTGGCCCTGTGAAGGATTCCTCGCTGCCCACAGGCACCACGCAGGTTTCTGACACTTTAAGACAGACATTTCAGATAGCTGCATGTTGTTTTAGTTTCAGTAGCTCTGTGTTTACAGGCAACTCTGGAACACACTCAAATGGTTGTGGGATTTTTGTTTCCTTTTTTTTTTTTTAAAGTTGGCTACAGTGTGCCAAAGCTGGTGTCATTTTTTCAAGGAATACTGCCTGTCTTGTTACATGTGGAAAGCTTGTAATTAGATTTTTTTTGAAAACACAGAGGTTTGTCTTAAGGTGCGTTCCTCTTACTTTCATTTTAAAAAACCAAAACAAACCAAAAATCATTCTGGCACATTGTATTGTCACAATGCAGGATGCTGTACTATTCATGTTTGAATTTCTAGGTATTCTAATTACTGATCTCCTCTATGCCATTTAAACTAATTGTTTGCTGTTTCTGGTAGATATTTCCAGTAGGCATTTTGTGCTAAAAGTTTTAGGGCTTGGATTTTGGAAGCAGTATTTACAGGTGTAATTAATTGCTGAAGATTAACAGGAAGTTATTTTTCCCAAAACCAACACTGACTGTGTGGCCCCTGAATTTGTCGCAAGACAATGTTTCTTTTAGTACAGATTGCGTTGAAGAGTAAAAGTAATTTCCACATTAATGTGAGGTGCTTGATTTGTAGAACAAAATGTTGTTCCCTAATTTGCCCACAAAACTATTTCATTTATAGACTCCCACTCATGTAATCAAATGTGTAAAATAAATAAGACAAATAAAACATCTCTTCCCCCTGCACTCCATCCAACAATTTTGATTCCTTTTAAATTAGCAAGGCCGCTTGTATGTCTTGATTTTGTGGTTTCCCTTGACAGTAATCTTATAAGGCTAACAGCATCTCCTGAACACTATTAGTTTTATATATTGAATAATTCTTCTTACATTTTCCATTCCCTTTTGTTACCAGTGAACTTGCTATTCATCAGCTTATTAGAGGCTTTGGAAATATGACCAAGCCTGCTCTCAGATATGTCAGAGTACTTTGTTCCTCAGGAACACATACAAGTGGTGGGTTTATGAAACAGAAAGATCACACTGCCTTCACGCATGCGTTAATGTACCCAGAATATTCTTAGAAAAAATGTCCCAAAGTAGTTGAGGGAACAAAAAAGAAAATAAGTTTGTTGTGTCTTGTGAGAATACATCCCAGGTGCCTTCTTTTCACATTGCTCTTTGTCTCCTGACCTTTGCCTCTTTGCACTGCAATGACCTGTCTTCTAGTTGAGCAGCTCTGCTCAAAATGGCCTGAAGTATAAAATGTGAACCTGATGGTGATGATGTAGGTGTGCCTCTTCCCAGAGGACTGTCCCATCTCTAGTCTTTCCCATGTGTGTGAGAGATTTAGAGCAGGAATAATACAGTATAGAATTTTCTAGAATGGTTTGTTAGCCCACACATTGGCTTCTGTTAGGCCTTGTCACAACTGTGATTGGTATTTACAGTACCCAGATGCCTGTTGGGGAAAAAAAACAGAAAACAAACTCTTGTCTGTACTCTTGTAGCTGGATTGTGTTGCATTTGTGTGTCTAGTGTTGTAGGTTTTCTTGTTAACCTTTAAGGTCACTTTCTAAGCAAGCTGCAGCTTCCTTGTTTACCGAATGGAAAAAATCTATTGACAGGAATGGGGTATGGAAGATGAGAAACTGTTCCAAAAATGAGTGAAAAGTGTAAGGCAAGTAGCTTTGAGCTGAAGATTTTGAGATGGTTTGAAAAGGCAGATGACTGGATCTGTTAGATTTTGAGTCTCATGTTGGGGTCATTGTGTTTTCCTAAATGTTTTCCAAAAAATAATCCACAATGAAAGTGAAAACAGTGTTTGTGTCAGGCTTTTAGAGCTCTGATGCTAACAATGACATCATAGTAGCATTACATTTTAGACAGAAACAGTGCACAGAAGCCCAGAACAAAGACTCTCTGCACAAAGAGAAAAACCCACTTTAACTGCTTCAAAAGATTGTTTGATGGGTTTTTACTGCCGTGGACTTTGATTGCAGAGTCCTGTAGCATTCTGAGAGCACCAATTTCTCTGTAGTGCTAAAATATACTTTGTAATTACGAATACCAGTGATATTTTAAATAAATAACTTGTTTCAAGTCTTGCTTTTTATATTTAAATATTGAACTTTCTTATCATATTTAGACATTAAATTTTGGTGTGATCCTTACAAGGAAAAGAGGATTATCTTTGTAGGGTTGTTTCCTTTTAAGTGAGAAGGCTTACAGAGGTGAGTACTTGATGAGCAAAAGTGCCATCTCCATCTATTAATATTTGTATGGCCTGTCTTTGCAGCAATGTTTAGCTGAATCAGTGGTTATTATGAAATAGGAAATATCCTGCTTATAGTGAAAAATTGATTCTGTTGTGTTGCCAGTCAAAATTGTCATAGGATCTCAGTTATAAAGTGATTAAGAGGCTGTTGCACTGATCTCTAACTGTAATGGATAATATTGCTCATTTGTAGTAGTATTAATATAGTCACTTAACTTGGCTCTGTGGCTGTTGATGCTAATGCATCAGCTACTCCAGTGCTCTCAAATCAACAACAACAGCAAAAAATAAAAGTCCAAGAGCCTCTAACTACTGACAGATGGGGAATTTTTGCCTTTCATGTAGGAGTTTGTTTCACTGAGGCTTCCAGGCATGTCTTACTTGAGTGACCTTAGTGCATGGTCTTGAACCCCAGTCTTTCTGAAAATTTGTTTCCACTAAGGATTTCCCTCTTCCTCCCAGATACTGATCAACTTTGCTTCCATCCCTAGTGGGATAATGTGTGTCAGTGCTTGCATCTGGACTCTTATGAAGGAACCCATAAGTTAGCAGTGTTTTCTCTTTCTTTTTCCTATTGATTTATTTTCATGTCATCCTCTCTTACAGTAGCTCATTTTCTTTTAGACATAACATCAGGGGAATTGCAAAGGAGGAGGAGGGAATGTACTTGTGGTGAAAGCCATGTTTTGCTCTTATTTGAACATTGTTAGGACCAAAAGGTGTTTGTGTATTTTTTTTAAAGTAATAACAAAAAGTTATTTCTCTAAGGTAGTGCCCTTATGATAGTATTTTTTCTTTCTTTGTTTTTTGGAGTCCTCAGATTTAATGACCTGAAACAGAAGTTTGCATATAGAGCTCTATATGTCTGCATGCTCTTGCTTGGCTGTGATTTTTGGTAAAGACCTGCCTTGGGAATTACTGCAGGCTTACTTTTGCGCCTGTGCAAGTATGGTTCTTTTAAAGTTTACAGAGATCATCCATTCCTGTTCACCACACCATCTTGCAGTGCTTGGGAGGACCATGGATAGTATAGCCTAGAACACAGGCTCTGGTGAGAGAAGCAACCTAGGTGGGGGGGTGGTAAAATAAACTGATAAAACTTGTTAATTTTTCCAGAACCAAATAAGTCCACTCTGAAGTTGGTGTCATTTGTTTAGTTCTTGCTGTTGCTTGTTTACGTAGACTTTTCTTACCTTTGTTAATGTGAGATGATCTGTATTATAAAGAAGAAGGATCTAAACATTTATTATAACACGTCTGCTAAACTTCCAAATTAGCCACAAGTATTCTTTGTGAACTACTGGCAAGTTTCTGATTTGTCTCTTGGATGTACATATCAGAAGGCCTTGCGAACAGAAGTACTAACCTTCTGGATTTGATAGGTTGGGTACAGAAATGTATGCTCTTTAATTGTTCAGTTCAGGATCACAGAAGCAGAAATGCGATCTCATCAATATTCACTTGAGGCTTAAGAGCTCCATGCTGTTACATCTGTGTAATTTAGGAAGTTTAAAATAGGCTTTGCAGATGTTGAGCATAATGGAGTATGTTGTTTACTTTTTACTCATTTCCATCGTAAGTCACACTCTACACATGGATAGTAAATCATATTGGAGTATATCTTCTGTAAGGATTTCCTGTGCTTTCAGTGTGGCTTGTTTATAAATATTTAACTTTTGTTTGTTAAATTTGGGTTAGGCAGTATTTTGCAAGCATCTCTTACATAAGAATGAAACACAAATAAATTTGTCTTATAGGTGCCACATCTTTGTGGTTTTATCAATACAGATGCCTTGCAGTAGTACTATAATGCTTCTAGAATAAGGCAGTGGCTTCTTAAAAAATATGTATTGAAACAGCCATAAGTCAATAGTAAAGATCAGCCTTTGTGATTTGACTTGTGTTGCTGTGATTAAATTAATACTCAACATGCTGTAATTTACAACTATAGTGATATCAACAAAGTAAGAAACCTTAACTGCAACCTGGTAGGTTAATGTTTTTTTAAAAAAGATCCTCTTAATAGAAGATCAATGCGACATTAATTTTGCTGGGCAGCGTGTCTTTTGTAATGCTTTGCATTTTACTTTGTCATGGACCTCAACGTCCAAATTAATTATTATTCATTACGCTAAGACAAGTGAGTCTATCTTACGCCTGTTACGTACATGAGTAATTGTTGCTGCTTTCATTACCATTTGAATGCGCTTTTACTGCTGCAATAACGCATTCTTCTTTTACACAAGTTCCCATTGCAGTAATTTTCCACTTCTGTTTTACATACATATAAGCTGTACTGAAGAATAACAGTGAGATCAAATTCAGTCACAGGCTTGATCTCCAGACTCAGTTATCTTGGTCCAGCAGTTGGTTTTTGACAGGCAAATTGTCCCTTAGCTCAGTGAGGATAGCTGAAAGTATGCCGTTGAGCTGGTAAGTTTTTGAGATAGTCCCTTGTGTTGCTTTAGGAGAGACTTAGATGTAAAACTAGTATTTGCTGTAGATACAATCAAACTTCTTATACTGATTTAACTAGCAACTGCAGTTTAGGAAAAAAAAAGTGTTTATATCTTAGCCAGCTGGAATTGCATTGGACTGTAACTTAGCATTCATTCTGGATTTTTGGTGTCCATGTGTTCATGACCACAAATCTTGTTAAATTAGATACAGCACTTGCATTTATGTGTGCAGTGTATTATCTTAAAGGTAAACTTTTATGCATATACATATTTTGTACAGCCAGACTTTAGCATACAAATGGTTGTCCTCAATGCCAAATTTACTTATCAGTTGCAGCATCGAAATCAGTGTAACTGGTAATTTTTTTGATTATGTAATATTATAGATATTCAGTATGCCAACGAAGAAATGTTTGGGTTTGGTTGCCCTCCATATACATTGCTTTATGCACTCTTTCTGAAACTGAAATTTAGGGGCTTTTAAATTTCTAAGCAACATGCTGCTAGCACTTGATATTTAAAATAGGCACATAATGTAAGTAATTGTTCTATTGCCATCAACATATGTCTCTCTGTAATTGTTTTGGCTTGTGCCATGGGTGAGTTAAGAGGTGACAACTTTTAATATCCTCGTATGCATGCCCCTTTTTTTCTTTTCTTTTTTTTAATTTCTTCTTATTTGCAAAGAAATTGAGGTTTTAAAAAATTTAGGCCAAGCTCTTATTTGTGTCCTACTGTTTCCCAAACTTTTTTTGATTGTAATGTGGCCTGGAGAAGTAGAGGAAACAATAGGAAGTACATGTTTTGCTCTCCAGTGTGGAAAATGGTCCTAGAGAAATCTAGACTGAAAAACAAGACTGACAGTCTTTTTCCTTAGGAAACCCAAAGGAAAACAATGATACCCCTCTAGTCAGGTACCTAAAAGTTGGGGAGTATTAACCTGAGTTTTATAAAGAAATCCTTACTTGAAAGGAGAAACCCACTTCCTGGGGCTTACCAGGAAAGAAACCATAGTCTAGATGGTGTAGATAAATGAAAAAGAATTTCTAGCACCTTTCGAAATGAAAGGACATTGGAATATGAAAGGTCACTTGAATAGTGTCTTGTGTTATAGTCTTTTATTCTTCCATTCAAGGACTTCCTAACAAAATTCATGGAGCTGGGCTCAGCTTCTAACAAATAAGCATTGCTGCAACTTTCTTGCAATCCTTTCCTTTCCCTCAGAAATTTATTGCACTTTTTAAATGATATTCGGAGGAAGCATGTCAGATGGGAGGGTGTTTGAATTTTGTTCGAGTGTGTGAGGGCTCTGTAATGCATTTCTNGCAAAGAAATTGAGGTTTTAAAAAATTTAGGCCAAGCTCTTATTTGTGTCCTACTGTTTCCCAAACTTTTTTTGATTGTAATGTGGCCTGGAGAAGTAGAGGAAACAATAGGAAGTACATGTTTTGCTCTCCAGTGTGGAAAATGGTCCTAGAGAAATCTAGACTGAAAAACAAGACTGACAGTCTTTTTCCTTAGGAAACCCAAAGGAAAACAATGATACCCCTCTAGTCAGGTACCTAAAAGTTGGGGAGTATTAACCTGAGTTTTATAAAGAAATCCTTACTTGAAAGGAGAAACCCACTTCCTGGGGCTTACCAGGAAAGAAACCATAGTCTAGATGGTGTAGATAAATGAAAAAGAATTTCTAGCACCTTTCGAAATGAAAGGACATTGGAATATGAAAGGTCACTTGAATAGTGTCTTGTGTTATAGTCTTTTATTCTTCCATTCAAGGACTTCCTAACAAAATTCATGGAGCTGGGCTCAGCTTCTAACAAATAAGCATTGCTGCAACTTTCTTGCAATCCTTTCCTTTCCCTCAGAAATTTATTGCACTTTTTAAAATGATATTCAGAGGAAACATGTCAGATGGGAGGGTGTTTGAATTTTGTTCGAGTGTGTGAGGGCTCTGTAATGCATTTCCCTCTCAAGATCTTTAGTTTTGCAACTGGTTCCCCTTGTGGTCCTTCTGGATGTGTTTGAACAGCCGCTGGCAAGGGTTTGTTTGGTGAGGTGAGGTTCTGTTGGAGGGATGTGGAGTAGAAATAGGAAACTGGATGATATAATAAAGCTAAGGGCCAAATTGTGCTCCCGCTGTGCAGTTTCCAATATGTGATTCTAAGCTGAAAGGATGAAATACGTAGAATTGAAGCTCATTCGTAAGAAGCGATGTTACAGGGAGATGAGAGGAAGAGGGGCAGAAAGCTCTGGACCGATGATTTTATTAAATTGACTTTCAAAGCCTGTTTGGCATGGAGTGAATGCCTGATGTTTCTACTACAGGCTAGTACTGCTACTGCAGCAGGTACTGGCTGAGAGTGGCAGGTCTGCTCCAGTAAGCTCAGGTTGCTCAGGAGACTATGATGGGAGCATTGCCTGCCACAGGAGACACCATGTCACCCTTAATATTTTTAATTACAAAGTGCAATAGTGACATCCACAGACAGGAGGCACGGCAACAGTAGGTATGTGACAACTATCTTTGTACCTTGCTGTGGTGCAACTCTGCCCTCAGAAATAGAGAACAACATTGTCATATCATAAAAACAACTTCAGCTTCGCTTTCTCCTCTTCCAAGACAGGTGACAAAATAAATATGGCACAATACTAATTATATATTAAAAAGACTTAAATGAAGAACAGTCATTTCTGCTTTTAGTCTGAGATATGTTTCTGAAGATCTGATATTTCTAATGTGTCTTCGTAAATATCTGATTAGTAGCTGAGCAAACAGTACAAAAGCTCAACTATGCTTAAAATGTAATATATGCCATGTTGGAGCTAATAATTTCATGAGATGTGATGCGATTCTTTTAATCACCTATGAGAACTTTCAGGAGTTGTGAACGTTTCCTTTCGTTTGTTCAGAAATGTCACACTCTTGGGTTTTGGGTTGGTGTTTTTTTTTTTTTTTTTGAGGAAAGAATAACCCTCTGTTGGCTTATGCAAATAAATCATCTCTTAATGCACTTGAAACAGAATGATTCCCAAAGGAAGATGAGTGGCAAATCAAACTTGCTGCAAATGAAAGTAACCTCTTACACCAGAGTTACAAATGTTTTATTCAGATGAACAAAGCATCTTTATTTCAGCACTTTAATCCATTCTCCTTTCACTTTTTTCCAAATAGCACTGTCATACTGAAATGACAAGGATTGATCGTTAAATTACTATTGTGTAACTTGCCTCATCACTCCTCTGTAGACAGTGTTGATTGAAAGTTCAGGTCTTTTGATGGGTATTGCTAATGCGGAATTTTCAAACGTTTGGGCAATATATTGCAATTTTTGACAAAAATGCAGTTTGCTACATGGATGATTAGCATTTAATTAGTAGCTCTGCAAAAGAGAAAAATTTGTTGCTTCTCATTAGTTAAAGAATTCTGTTATTAATGCATCCCAATATAATAGCTTTTTTTCCCAAATTGTCTCTGTAGCTGCTTACTTAAAATTGAATGTTTCATTTAACATGATGGCCTTTTCAGTCAGTGTTTTCTAAGTCACTTAAGTTTTGCTTCTCTATTTGTCTGCTGTGAATTACCTAGGGGATAATGTTTTGTAAACATTTATGGTATTGCCATATTTTTAATGCTATGTCGTTGCGGTTAAAAAGAAAGACACTTATTTTGGCACAAGTTCTCTAGGTAAACCACTGTGTTTCTAAGAAACTGCCCTCTACCAGCTGTCATGGATTTTATATCTGTGTCTGTACTGTTTATGGTGTAAGTTTTCTTGGAAAGAAGAAATGCAGCAGGTAGATGTTGTATCGGTTTTGCTAGTTTGCAAAGCTGAATGAGAGTCAATTGGCTGCTTTTGACTGTTTGCATAAGGGGTTTTTTTTTCCCTTCCCTGAACCTTGCTTTCCTAAGTGCATTGGGTAGCTGTCTCTCTGCCAACACTGCGTGTGTTTCCATGTTCAGGAGGATTTTTGATGATCCAGCTCTCAGCTGCTATAAGCATAGTCAATGAACTGATGCTCCCAAGGTCATCCATAATGGGCGTGGGTGTATTTCTTCACAGTAAACTGTGTTCACAGCCATCCCAGGAAATGGAACTGGCTTTGATTTTTGGCTTTGGCCGTAGCTTCAGACAAATCTGCCTCTTCACTTAAAGCGGAGGAGAGAAAGCTGACAGATATAGGGGAAAAAAACAGAAATAGAAACAATGCAGTTTTTTGGGCCGGTGGCTTTAATTAAAATTCCAGTGCAAGGTTTACTGAATGTACACTGCATAGTTTATTCTAAAGCTTAGTGAAAGCACATTTAAGCGTTCATTTGTTAAACAGTTGGGGTTTTTTTAGGCAAGGGATATTAGATGCTGGCAATAGAAGAGATTAATTTGTATCTCTAGATTGCAGTCAGCACTGTTCTTACGCTTTTGGTTTTATTTGTTTTATATTATTTACTTTTGAAGCCAAGTAAAGGAAACACTAAATGTAATGAGAGATTTTTTAAAGTGGTTGAAAGCAACAGAAATTCCTGTAAATTAAATTCAGTTCTCCGTGAGGTAGATTAAGACTCCCCACATATATATGTACGTTTGTATGTGCATGAATATAATGCATATATATTTTTTGAGAGGATCTTCTTCTTTAATGAATGCACATGCAGATGGTCTTGATTTCTTTATTTTTCCTTTTTCTTTTCTTTTAATATTTTTAAAGACAAGTTATTCTTTTATTTAGACATATTGAGGGCAGGCTTTGCACTTAGTTTTGCATGAATGGAAGCAGACACCAAAATCATTGTAGTCATCTGGTCTGACTTTTTGTTCTTCTTCTGTGCAACGTAGTGTTTGGGCTGGATTTCCCTGATGCATAAAATCATGTGGTGCAGGTACCACTGTTGACATTAGCTACTCCATTAAAGACAACACTGTATTTGTCTGTGTGTCCAAAGTGGGCTGCATATAATATACAAGGACCAAGCTTATCAGTGGAGCACCCAGACATGGGCAAGTCTCAGTTAGCTCAGTGGTGCTTTGGCTACAATTCCTTCAAGAGTCAAGAGAAAGCCTAATATATCTTATATTTTCATATAAACTTAGTAAAAAATAGTGAAAGTCCCCATTGTGAGCCAGTAGGTAGCTATGGAGATGTAACTAGACAGCTTCAGGCTGTTAATTGATTTCTTTCTTCTTTACATTCAGGACTTATGACCATGCTATCACTCAGCCAGCAGCACAGAAGGACCATGACCTTGTTCTTGCTGAAGTCAATGGGAGTTTTGCTGTTGACTTCAACAAGAGCAAAAGTCCAAAATGAGAGACTTGACTGCAAATCTTTAATCAAAATTTCTTATTTCTTTTGGGTAGTATTTAGCTGTTAAGTTTTCTCTGGGATATCTACACAGAAAAGGAAGCTCTTCCCTGGAGAGGTTCATTGCAAATTGAAGTTATATGCAGTTGCACAACATTGCTTGGCTGCTCTCATAAGGATATTATTAATTAACATGATTATTTTAGGTGTTATAAATGAAGGATGCAGAAAAGTTGAGATTTATTGACAACTTTTTTCCCCAATAACATGGTATTAGTTGTGTTTTTAAGGGTGCTGAGCCCTGATGGTTGCTTAGTGTTCATGATATGGCAGACAAGTCAAGTAGCCATATGAACTGGAGTTGGGATACTGCTGTGTCTGTGCACTGGAACTGTGCATCAAGAACAGAAATTGCTTTCTAAACAAGGTTATAAATACTACGTTTGTGTTATGAGAACAGGCTTATTCCCACTGATTTGTCTTACAGTGCTGTGGAAACTTGTTAGACTTCTAATATGGGGATTCACTTATATTACCCTGCAGACGCCTGTTGAGCAGCAAGAATGAAGACTTCTCTCCCCCTCCGGTCTTAATAAACCACTGCAGCAATATGATCCAATGAGAAGAGGAGTTGAGACCTGGCTAGGTGTTTTAATACTTCTCTAGCTATACTGGCAATTGTTTAAGGGTCTAAACATACCACTTAATACTTGACAGAACTGAGAAGCAGAATAGTTATTATGAAACCATGATTCATCCTAGATCCTTATCCTGCTGCTAGAGTATGAGGCCACATATGGTTGACTCATGGACTGAGGTTCAGAATTGCAAATATTATTCATATCACAGGAATTTTTTTTAGGTGAAATTCATACTTTCATATTCTATCTTTATTTGGCTGCATGCAGACGTCCTTTCTGAGTTTATGGCAATCACAAAGAAGGTTTAATGTGCAGTCTCCTTGGGATCTTGCTTCACTTGTGCGCTTCATTTTGTTAATTGGTTATGACCCTTCCATTGCCTTTACATCCAACTGTGGCAGCTTCTTAGTGAACAACCATCTTCAGCGAGCATGAACTCATAAGCTTCTACAGTCTTTAAGGATAACGCTATTTAGAGAAAGAAAAACTAGGAAAAAGCCAACTGACTAGAAATTGATTTTTTAAAAAAAGAGGCAGGGAAGGCAGGTCACAGGACTGTGCTATACCTAAGAAATGTGATATTAATCTCTTATTCAAATAGTTCAATTTAATAAAGTTTGTCATGGCTCAGAAGGACTGTAGCAAGCATCGGAAAGAATTATACCGTATTGGTGCTGTAACCTGATCAGTGTGACTTGATGCTTTGTAAAACACCGTATTGGGTTTTTCTTCATTGACTCTTGCTGGTATATTGAAGGAGAAAGCAAATACCATTATAGTGTTACATTTATGGGAAAAATAAGCAGGTGCATGCAAAGTGACTCGTCCCAGACATACAACCTGTTAGTGCTAAAGAATAGAACAGTAACTGGATTGTCTTGTATTCTTTACATGCATATATACATGAAAAGAACTTCCTAGGCTGCTTGAAATAAAATGCAGGGGAGGGGTCTTATGACCTTGTTTATCCATGATGATCTTTGTCTTCTGAGGACTAGTTTTCCCAGTTTTCATTAATCTAAGAGAAAGAATGATTAGTGTAACATTTTTTAAATTGTTGTTCTTGTGTTTGGCATTTGAAAAAAGTGAGAAGCATCCTCTGAAAAATCCTGGCTGTTCAGAAATGCAGTTTGTTTTCAGTAGCTGTATCTGATCCACAGCTTTCCAGCATTGCTTTAAAGATATGAAGCTATTGACAATCCTACATATCCGTAAAAGTATAAGTAAATGAATTGTTATTAAGGAGTGTTGAAAGAAGTGATTGTCATTGAAGAGTTAGAAAAATTTTAATGTCAAGATTGACAGGGAGGTAATTATACTTTAGTAGCTTCGTATTCAATAGATGTTTACTGACAGGAAATCTGGAGGGTATTTTACAGACATTTAGCCTGCCTCCTGCTCATACACATTTTCTGCCTCTGTCTCTTCTCTGTCATCTGGTCTCATTTGTCCCTTTCATGTATCCACACTTTTATGCATATTCTCTCAAGGAGGGGTGGATTTAAAAAGCTGCAACTCTCTTTCTCTTTTCACTGGATTTAAAAAGATTGTTTCATTCAGATTAGAACTGAATTCAGTTCATTGAAAGTCATCCATTATAAGAACAATATGGGTCCTATTCTGACACTTTGTGCTTTCTGTGCCTTTGGTTATCTGTGGTTCAAATGGCAGAGGCAGGAGGGAAGGTTTCAGTTTAAAGTATGGAATATTGATATTCTCTTTTCTCAACTTTCTGAGTATTTATTAAGGCACTTGTCAGAAAGCTGCAAGTGCTGGGCTTATTTCCCATAAGGAGGTAAAAATAACAGTGAAATGCCTGGGGAATCAATGAGATGTTTTGGGGTTTGTTTATTAATTTTGCAAGGCTGAAGTTTGCCATGACTGGGAAGTTGCATATTCCATCTGGTGGAAAGCTGTAGGTCCTGACACCCAAAAAAATCTCCCCAGGTCCTGTCCCTTTGTGTCCAGGAATTCATACCATTTCCTTCATTACATAGGAAGAAGGTCTTCTTTATAGTGTTGTGTGAATGAAAAGATTTTCCCCAGAACCATGTATTTATTCTTCTTTTGGAGATTTTGAGGTCTTAATTGGGAGCAGCTTGCATGTCTAAAATTTTTATGGGCTACCACAGGCAGCAGAATAAGTTGGAGATTTGTTCCTATGTGTTTGATGCCAATATACACAGCCTATTTATGGAGGAATTGCAACAGTTTAATTTTGCTACAAAACTGCCTGGGTAGAAGATACGGGTAATTGTCTTGTTACTTAGCATACTAATAATTATGTGCTTGCTGTGGTGGTACAAGCAATTCTGGGAAACTGAGGGGCACTGGGATTGCCCCTATGATGAAGGGCCATTTCAGGTGAGGTTGAGTTCTCTCAGCTGCTCTCCAAAGGACTGCAGCTTGGGCAGAAGAGACCCAAATGGTCTGAAAAGCTTGAGGGATTGCAAAGCAATTTCTGACTGTGACCCCTTCACTAGGCAGCAGTTGCTGCAGAGGTGTAGAGTAGGAGGAAGAGCCAGTGCTGTTGCTGTACTTCAGTCAGCTGGTTGCTTGAGTGTTCCTGCCTTGCTACACCAGGATCTCTTTTCCCCATCAACTCACAGAGCAGCTTCAATTCAAGCTGTCTATAGTAGGAGGCCTTCTGTCTTCCTTCAGAGTGCTAAAAATTGGCAATAGTCTGGGTTTGGGTATTTATTTGTTACCAACACTGCAGAATTCATGGAGATAAAATCATTCCAGTCCTGAGGAGACTTAGTCCTATTTGAACTAGGGTTTGAAAAACAAATTCAGGACCATGCTGTGTACCTGTAGTTTCTCTCAATGGGGGGGACAAGTGCCAGCAACTTTCTATAACTGGCCTTACGAAACAATTGGCTGGCAATTTAGAGACATCAATAGCTGCAGTGCTAATTTTTAGAGGTGCTCAGCACCATCTGCTCCCATAGGACTCACCTCACTGAAGAGAAGGTTAAGTGGCTATTTAATCATGGTCTGTAAGTACCCACTGAGGGATAAGATGTCTAGAGTGAAGGACTGTTTAAACTAGCAGGCGAAAACACAAGATCCAGCAGCTGTAAGTTGAAGTCAGCAAAGATCAAACAGGAAATGCAAGACGTATTTTTAAGTGAGGGTAATTAGACCTTGGAACAACTTGCCAGTGGATGTGGGGAAACTGTCCGTCACTATAAGCTTTTAAATGACATCTTATGCTCTATTGCAATCACAAGTAGTTGGTCTAGACAGAGAGGCTTGGCAGGGAGAAATGCTGTGACCTGCATCATGCAGGAGGTCACATGAGACGATAATGTAACCCTCCCGGCTGTAGAGCAATACACCTGGAGTCTGGAGTGCTCCACAAAACCCAGCGTGAGAGGGGAATTTCTTACAGTACCTTTCCAACTTTCACAATTGGCTTTCATCCTCTGGTGAACTACAAAAGTCTCATTGTGTGCAGAGGGATGTATAAGCCCTACAGATGGACAGTTACATTACCAAGCTGGGAAATAAAAACGCAAGTTCCTGAGCTGTGTCAAGCAGGGCAAGTGTTTTTTCATCACAAGTTGCAAAATTAGACAATGTATGAAATTGAGTCCAGCCCTCCCATCTTCTTAGCTACCGATCTGTTGACTTCAATGCTTTAAGTCTACTTAAAGAGACTGAATGCTAGTCTGAAAAAGGAAAGATCAGTTTGAAAAAGTATGTCCGTATCAAATTCAGGTCCAATAAAATGTGGCATTTTCATTAAAATTTCCAATTGGATCCTGTGCTCAGAACATGTGAAAATGAGCTGTGAATGAACAGGAAATGAAACAATCACATCATGATTTGGGCTCAAAGAAGTTTTGCTATTTCGTGGAAGAGATAATGCAATTCTGCAACTGGAGGATTAACTGTGAGTATCTTCTTGGGAGGCAAGGGCAGATGTTTTGTTGAGGATTCAAAAGAGAGAGGCCAGCTGGGGCAGGCAGTGAAAGGTCTTTCAGTTGCAGGGTGCACTGTGAATAAAGATGCAGAGGATCACAGGAGAGTGCAACAGAGGAGGGAGGGCAAGCGTTGCACGCTCTGCCCAAGTGAGCTCACCAGCTGAGATCACTGGACAGGGCTTATCGGGCTGTGCCATATGCAATGCTCGTTTCCCTCCATAAAATTGAGACAGAGGATGTGAACAGAAAGAAAGACTGAGATCGTACCCTCTTGTTCCCAATGTGTAGGTTGCTTCACACTAAAATAATTGTGATATGTTATTACTGGAGTCCACATAAGAGCTTAGACTTGTGTGTGTTTTCCTGTAAGGGGTGGTTGTCCAGGCTTTGCTTTTGTTTAATTTGACCAGATTTGGATTGCTTTCTTGATGCTGAGAACTTCTGTAATCTGAAGTTCCTAGAGGTGTAACAAGAAGTATACTTCCTGCTTGCAGCATAAGTTAATTCTCTTTTTCTGCACTGTTGTCACCCTACAGGTACACCTTTTCTCTGGTGGTGAACCAATGTATTTGTTTGTTCCCTCTATCTGAAATCAGTGTGTGTGGCCAGCCCTTTGCTCAGATGCAGTTGGTGAATTGGTGTTTCCTTGGGATCTAGCAATATGTAATTCACACAGGATACCACCCACTACCTTCCCAGAAAAGTGATATGAGGGTGGGGAAAGAAGTTAAAACTTCACCCCAAGACAGGTTGAAAAGAAAAATAAAAGCCTCTCTTGGACTCAGCATTTCAGGTCTGTCAGTCACTGCTAATTGCTGCCCGTGGAGGGCTTAGCTCCATAGATTAGCAAAGCGTTTTCCTTATCAATGTTGCCACAGAGCACAGAGGCTTTCTTTTAAAGCTTTAAAGAAAATCGAGGGGTTTTAGAGATGTAAGCTTTTCTTAGAATCAACTGTCATTTGTATGTTGCACTGTTAATACTAATAAGTTAATACTGTATGTGCCTGGAAACAAATGCTTTTTCATTAATACTAAGAAAGTCTGGAGGCTATTTGATTTGTGTTCTTGTTTGATGAAATTACAATATATCAATGGTCAAAAGGATGTTATATGGTAATTTACACAACACTCGGGGCAAATCAGAGAGCAGTTTTAGCTGACATGCATGGTAAAATGTGCCGTACTTAAAATATTATTGGTTTCTTAATTTGCCTCTGAAGTATTATATGGATTTTGATTTTGCACAGGCAATTTGTAGCTCGAGTATTTAGGTTTAGTCTTCTGAGTGGTTTGGTATCTCTTTTTTTTTCCCCCAGACATTTCAATCATTTCTGAAACCACTTGAAAACTACAAAACAATTTAGAAACCGTGCGTGCAAGGAAAAACATAACCCTCAATAGCAGGATGATTTTGCACCTATCCTGTAATAGGAAGGAGTCATGGATGGCCACTCATCACAGGAAAACTGTTGTGGTCTCGATGTCTGAGGGAAATTTGACCAAATCCTATGGTTTTAAGCTGTAGTACATAGCAGCACACTGCTTTACCTCCTTGTTGAACACAGTCTGACCTTAGTGAATAAGATGTGATAGATGTAACAAGATAAAATAATAACAGGAGATCAAAAATAGTATCTTCAGAGCTTGCACTGGAAGTCTCAGGTCTGCAGCCTTCTCCTTTCTATCTCCCTTCCACAGATAAATATTAGATTTTTTTTTTTTTAAATAAAGTGTTCCTGGGGGAAGAGGGCATAGATAGCTTCGTGTCAAAGAAGAAGAATATACATGGACAAACTCAGTTGCAGTCAGGTAACCAGAAGTAATTTGGAGTAGCATCTGACACTTTATAAGCATAGGCTTCATCTGCAATTGTTATCAGAGGATTGGAGTGGAGAGAGAGGGAGAAAGGATGAGACTTGATTGGCTTCTGTATTTTGGCTAAGAAGATTTAAAATTTGTAAGAGGCATCTGCTTTATTTCACAGCAACAAAAAGCAGATGGGGAAGAGGATATAAACCAGGCAACAGTGAGGTGCAAGGTTAGCATGAATAGCTGTGTCTGCTATTGAGATACCTGCGTATCTTTTTGAATATGATAATATGTTATTGAAAATAGATTTAATAAGGTTTGTTTTCATTATCAATAATGCAGTTTTAATTGTTTTAGCATTGCTTACGTACCAAGTTTACAGGAAAAGATTTATTTTTGCTGACGTACATTGGAAAAAAAGCTGGATCAGCAGTAATAGGATAAATAGATCTGTTTTGAACTATATGAAAAAATATTACAACACTGCCTTGAGCATCACTGAAATGGGCATTTGCATTTTAAAGCTGACTGGGTTAGAGCTGCTTTTGCCAGCAGATGCTTGAACAGACTTAATCCATCCACTTACGAGCCTCATAGCTGGACTTGATTTTCCCAACTGCCCTGTGCCTACCATTAGCACTATCAAGGCTGCTTTTCTGGGTTGCAAAGGGAACGGTCCTGGTGAACCTCCAGGGCTGCTGGTGAAAGCTTCACTTGCCTTATTTCAGCAATAATTTCCTCTAATTTGGGAAAGAGAAAGGAAGGAAGGTATTTCTAACCCTTTCTATATTGCAAGACCAAGCAGGCTGCTGTTCAGTTGAATCTTTATCTATATGAGCTAAATGAGAAGAAAGCAACTGTGGTCATACTCTCTTCTGATGCCAGGGCAAATACAGTTTTGGAGTGACTTAAAGTAATAAACTGCCAGTGGAGTGATAATTAAAGTTTGGATAATTTGCCTGTTTGAGAAGGATCCCTCACATCTTAGCAGTAAAGTTCTGGGTATTCTTGCAGCTGTAAACATAGTTTGAAGGAGCTTAGAATGTCAAGATTTCACAAACATTGAAATAACTAATGTGAGGCAAGTTTCTGTAAACATTTCTTTTGCTGGATGGGTGATGCATGAAGTTACATACTTGCTTGTTGGGAGGCAGCCTCCAGAGTAGCTATTTTCAGTAACTCGAGGTCTCTCCGGCAGCCAAGCCCTCTGCAAAGACACGCATTGGGGTTTCTGTACCGTCATTGCCTCTGGGACCCAGCCCATGCCTCAAGTCCTGTGCAAAACACTGGTAGCTGCCCATGTCTCCGTGAGAAGCACTGCGCAGGTGGAGAGAAATTTCCCAGGGGGTTTATGGCTTTTTGAGGGTTTTTTTTTTGGATGTGGCATCTTTGAATTCTGCATGGTCCCAGATGGACTGGTAGCCCCTAAGCATGCTGAATGCTCTCAGTCACAAAGCTTTTAGGTTATTCATCCTATTGAAACTGAAGATTTATGGACACAAACATAGGTTTGCATCAAAGGGACAACTTACCTGAGACTCCATTTCCTCCAGCTGGGTGTAACGCTTGTCACCTCCTTCCAAAACCCACTGAAGGTTTTACCTGCAGTGGTTAAATCTGTCCAGTGCCCTGGGCAGCTGAGATTACTGCTCAGGAATTTTGGCAGCCTGTTGTTGTAGTATTGCTTCTACATAACTTTAATGGCAAAAGTGTAATGTTCACTTCTTGCATTATGTTTGCTCAGTCCTGTGCAACAAGGTTTTAGCAAGAAAAGGTTTTGGTATCTTCATAATAAGTTTAGCTTGTGTGTGTGATGAAGCATGAATGCACATGTGGAGGCAAGTACCCAGGCACGTATTTATATGCATATATATCCTTTTATTTATGATCTGATAGCATCATGAGGTGGTTTTTGATGAGACAGACTGGTTCTGGACTAAATACTTGATTACATTTTTGTTAATTTCTTAAGCATTTCTATAAATGTAATCACTGACATATGTTTTAAAATTACATCTAAGTATTTACTTGTACGTTTACTAGATTTTATATGACAGACTATTTTAATGACAGTTTTCCAAATGTGTGTTTAGCTGTTCCTTTTAAAGAAAAATGAGGAGCTCACAATAAAAAGAAGGAAAATTTAATAACTTGACATTAGAAATGTGTTTTCTTTCCAATGCTCCCACTGATTTTGGATGGTAATTTCCAATGAAATTCAAGCATCCAATCCCACTGTTCAGTGAGAGAATTAAATGTGAATTACAAATCAAAAAGCATTCAATTCAGATGCTATTTAAGCTCATCTTTTCTTTAAAAGCGATAAGCTCGACGTGTTTCCATTGGTTTGCAATGCTTTGTAGTCTTTCATTAACAAACGGTAGGTTCTTGGTGTTTGTAATCTTAAAATATTATTAAATACGTTTACTGCTACCAGAAATACTGTATTTTTGGAAGTAACAAAAATCGGAAACATCGCAAGGTGAAACCTTTCAGAACAATGGGAGGCTTTTGAAAAAGAAAACAAGTTTGGGGTTATTTTCAGGCTTTATAAACTTAACAGTGGTTAAGTATGAGAGTGCTTTGACAGGAATACGTAACCGGCATGCATTCCCTTAGTCAAAGACATTTTCCTTGGTGGATGCTAATTTAATTTATATCGTAACAGCTAAATTATAAACCTAGGACAGAATTTACATTAATTATGTCTCGTGAAAACCCTAGTTCAGGTGAATTGTCAGGATGACAATAACAAATAGAGTGTATGCTTTGTGCTTTAAATCTTTGTTGGACTCCGGCTGCACAGGAAACATGAATATTAATTCCTGAATCTCCCCTTTGTAGTAATAAAAAAATAAGGTGGGTTGGTGTGGGTCTTTTAAGCCCAAGAAGAACCTGCTCAATGAAAAGTAAACTGAGAGCCAGCCATAAAATCCGTCAAGTCTGGGAGGGAGGAGGGGTCAATATGTTGCCCAGAAGGGGAATGAATTTGATGGGATGATTTCAGTTTAATTTATTTTGTGTTTTCTCTACTTATGTACAAGATGGTATGTTCCTAGACCTAGCAACTTGAATATTGATCTTCCAGTAGAAAAAAGGGCTGCAATTACTGAATATGGGCTAAGAGAATGTCATCAAATTAATGTAATTCTGCACAGCACAGAGTTTATTCCCTTTCAGGAGAATTCTGAAAACTGGCTGAATTTCAAGCTATGTTTTAATGCAACTTTTTGGCTGCCTGCCTCCTCGGAAAATCAAGGGTCACTACTCAATAATTGAGTATAAATACAGTCAATCCAGTAGGCCTTCATTTCAGTCATGCAGAACCAATTTTTAGTTTGATGGTTATCACTGTTGCATACTTTAAATTGAAACTGTTGTGAGGAACATTGACATAAATCTCATGATTATTCTGTTTTTTTCCTGTAAGCTTATTGTCCTGTCTGACTTTGATATTGTTGTGATCACCACCACTAATATTCAAATGCAGATGTATCATCAAGTTTGGGAATTGGGATAGGAATTACCTTTTGATGATTAAAACCCGAGTACCAGGGAGTATTCATGAATTCATTAGGCTGTTAATCAAATGCTTCTGCTAATGCCAGTTGTTATAAAGATTTAATAGTTTTAACATGGGGCTGTGGCACAACCCCAGCAGTCCTCAGTGTTCTTACTGAATCTAAATATTTATCCTGGCAAATAGACCTGATATTTATTCCCTAATGATTGCTCACCCCTGCACCCCAACAAAACCAAGTGAATCTCTACTGTATGTTGACCATTTTCCTCAAAACAATATATTTAAAATAGCAAGAGCTTTCCTTCAAGGTCTGATTCTTTGTTAAAACTAACAGTTCCCATTAATAAGTCATCTCTAGAAGATACAATAATTTTATCTTTATAAAGAGATTAATTTAATCAGTAACTTATTGTTGTTAATGGCTCCTATACTGAGAGACACTTAGGTGCCAAAAAAGATGCTGTCAGCATAGCTGATTTGTGTGTCACAAGAAGCAAAATAATTTGTTTCACGTTCATGACTTTTTCTGGGCCACAAGTCTGGAAAGCACTTCCCTTGGGCCCTACCTGACTCCTGAGAGAAAGGTGCAAGTCCTAAACAGTGAATTTAGAAAACTAATGCAGTCGTACAGAGAATAAAACTCCTTTCTCAGCAAGCGTCAGGTTTTGAAATTCATCCACTGCTTTCTCTCAGCTTTGTGATTGAAAAGGTTATACAGGGTTTACCTCTGTGACCTCTTTCATGCCCCTCAATCTTAAAGGTATCTCAGGAAGAATTTCAAGTGCAATGCTATCTCTATGTAGGGAAATCTGATTTTTTTCCTCTCACATTAAAAAAAAAAGACTGGTGTTGAAGCACAGGGGAGACCAAAGGACACAAGCCATTTGCTGAGTGTTGCTGTTTGAGGAAATATTTTCTGGTCTGTGTGTTTTCAGACAAGCCCTGAGGGGCCTGGGGGATAGATTTGTTCAGTAACCTGTCCCTGTCAGGAGTCTAATACAATGAAGACTGTATTCTTAGCCCCTTTTTAATTGAGACCAAACTAGAAGGGTTAATTTTTCTTTGTGTATTCGTATGTATGAAAATAAATATCTTAATTAACAGATTTGTAGATCTTTTATGGTCTATTGCAATCTGAGCTCTTTGATTTCTGAGATAAGTTGATGGAAATTAAGAGCAATATTTAGCTTAAGTGATGGTAGCTATAATACTTCAATATCAAGACATCTCATATTCTGTTGTCCTCCATGGATATACAAGCTTGTTGCATTGTCTTATATGATTTCCACACACACCCCCCCCCCCCATGAACTTGGAATTTCAGAACTGACACAAAAATATAAATAGTTGAGATTTATGTTCATCTGTGGTTCTCTTCCCATTTTAAACCGATCTCACAGTGTCTGCTTAGGGCAGATCTAGTTATTCCCTTTGCTTTTTAATACTGACATGGTAGTTAACGTTTTTGTCATCTCCTATTGCTTCCTCTTTACTCTGTAAATATAAGATACTAAAATCCACCTGTAGCTCTTCGCTACCCTATTCAGTTTAACTGGATGACAGTCCCTGTCAGAAAAGTAAATTTCCACGTTTCTTTTGTGTGAATCTATTGCTAAATATTTGAGAATTTTCAATATTTAATCATTTGGGTTTTTCTAAGGCACACAAAAAAGCTGCAATTCTTTTGTTTATTTATAAGTAGTAGGCTCAGGTACTGTGATTATATGTTGTGTCAGTAAGGAATGTTTGGGAAGACTCTGAAATGTAAATTTGGTGAACAGCCTACCAGGAGGGAACAAAGACAGGGATTATAGGAAAGAATTTGCAAGCAAAGACAGATTAGAGGGACTTTGCTTTTCTCATTAGTTTCTGTTCCTTCAGGAGATCAGCTACAAATCACCTGAAAAACTCAAGAGTCCACTTGCAGTCTCTGTGCACTTGAATCTGTGTTGGTTTCCCCTCCCTCCAATACCAGACTAATTGGAGAGAAAAAGTATTACCTACTGCGGCATGCTGATGAGTAGTATAGATCTGCACCCTTTATATAACACTAACTTTTTAGCTGAGTTCTCCAATATTGTTTTATGTCCTCTGTGGGGAAAACTTGGGTCAAAATCTTCTCTGGCCTGTGTGAGCTCAGATGCTATCTGCGTGTTATGGTTTAACCTCAGGTGGCAACTAATCCCCACACAGCTGCTCACTCACTGCTGCCCAGAGGGACTTGGGGGGTAAAAGTGAGAAAACTTCTGGGTTGAGATAAAGACAGTTTAATAGGTAAAGCAGAAGCTGAGCAAACAGTCAACGTATTTCAATCTTTCCTTGAATGAAGAACACAGAAGAGCATGATTTGTATCTTAAGTGAATGCCAGTTAATGGTCATCAGATTATCTACAATTTTATTTTGCACTGTATATTGTCTGTGAAGTACTTTGCACTAAGCAAATTGAGACTGGTAAATATACTGTTCTTGTTAGAGAAACAAAAACTAATAACAAGGATAGACTTCATAGAGATTGGCAAATTGGTAGTGAAGATAATTTAGCATTCCAATCCTGGCATGTTTACTTTTTGGTGGTTTTTGTTCACCTGTTAAAAAAAAAAAGTGAAACCTGCTTTCTCACCGCTGCCTCATTATAAGATGACTGCCTTTTCTGGCTGCTTGTGCTTGAAATAAAATACATCTTTATTGAGGAATACATAAAGTTGGCTCCCAAGGGGTTATAAAAAAGGCCGCTGTGTAGATACTAGCAGGTGAGAAAAAAGAGGGGAATAAATATGTCATTAGGTATTAAACAACATTAGCCATAGTTTTCCTTAAATGTTGTAATTGTCATTCACTTGCTTTTCTATTGAAAAGATTTTTATTCTTCTACAATATTGACCTTATGCCTGCCAATTATATTTTTTTTCTAATTTTGGATCTATTTTTTTCATAGTATGAAGTTTACCAGCCTGTTGTTGTTTGGTATTGAGTTTGTAAGAGGAACCTAGGACAGAGTCAAGACATAGATGCAAAGCTCACAAATACAGCAATGTTACTTGGTTTTTAATTTTGTTGGGGCTTATTGGACTTCACACTAGATCCACCACTGTCAGAATGCCACTGGGCATTGAACTTGCAAGGACACAGTCCTTTACATGATGTCTGAATTGGAGTGAGTCCCTTTGGCTCTAGTGATTCTTTACATTTTTCTCTGTTTGTGTGCATTGTTTGGGTTGTTTTTGCACACCCTTCTTGAGACTTCATTTTGCCATGAGCTTTGGGACAGACAGTAGCAGGCAAATATTTCCAAAAAAGCTTTTCCCGTTCTGAAGTATGTATCATAGAATCACCAGGT
>WAAB01001187.1:0-21595 GCA_013389865.1 Piaya cayana
AGAGGTGGGGGAAGAGGTGTGTCAGTGTGGAGAAAGCCTCCTATGTGGAAGGTGCTGAGTGCTTATCCTGGTTCAAACATGGTGGAGGTAGGCAAGGCCAACATGGAAATGATCATGCGGCCTACAGACTTCTAGAGAGTTAATCTTTAAACCATAGCAAGCATATGCCACTTCTCTTTTCTCAACAATATTTCAGCCCCTCAACAATGTCTTACCATGCAGAACTACTACAGCTGTAACTGTAATGCTATATCCTACCATCATATTCATAATTCTCTGTTCCTGTCAATCTTCTCCCCCTTGCCTCCTTCAAAAACTTATTTTTAAAACTGTGTGGGCTCTCTCTCTTCAGTCATTACTTAATTGGGGAATTATATTTTGTTTGGAGAATAATTCCTTGGAATATACATCCAGGAAAGCCATTCTCACCAACATTATGTTGCACGTTCCAGCTTAAAGATGCTTGATATGATCTCTGAATACTGATTAAGTTCATGTTTTGCCCGGTTATACCTTTTTTACTCACTGTATTTTTCACAGAACTTCTTTGGGAATGACAGAGAAAAGTCTCAGAAAATTCCACACTAACTTCTTTCTGTAAATAAGTACCCAAGAATTCACTTTCATATCTGCAAGTGTTTGGAAAAATTGATGTAAGTTAATAACTCATCTTAAAAGATGTCCAATGTCTCAAGTGCTTAAAACATCTTTAGAAAATCTTAGCACTAACTTGTTGATATTGTTTTTTAACTACACATGACTTCTGTAGAAAATTACACATACTGCAATTTTGTTACAAGCATAAATTCTTTCACCTGAGGTTTTCTTTCTAAAAACCCTCATTCTTACTGTATACCTATTGTTATTTTATTCCTTTTCAGCTTAACTGTAAATAGACAGAGTCATTACCTACACAGATACAAGATTTTGGAATTTTGCTGATATCAATTTATCATCAGCAGAATACTATCCTTACATCTTGTCTCTACATACATTATGCACCTTTGATCAAACAAAAGGTCTAAAGAAGATTAGTCAGTGCTTTCCTTTTAAGAGCAAGAATGATTATACTAACGTAGCCTACATCAAGATGATTTCCCTAAAATGCTGGTATTAAAAAGGAAAAATAAAACCACTTTCATTAAGTTGCAGGTCTCAGGTTTTTGCCCCAACTAAGAAAACAGATATAAGATATATGTAAGCAATGTTATGATATTTGTAATTATGTCTACCACAAGAAATTAATTGAAATTTACTCTTTCCTATCAGCTGGGAAACTTCCTTCTGAAGTACTGTATGTGCTCTTTTGACGAGCAGAACAAGAGAGACTCCTGCTGGCTCAAAGTCTATAAAAATTAACACTGGGTTTTTTTCATTTTTTATGTACTTAAGATTACTCATTTGTTCTATAATGATATCCAAAAGCTCTGTAAATGTGTGACTGCACTAGACACTCTCCGGCAGCTTAGAAGAGCTAAGTATTTCAATTTTTTTTAAATGTCTGAGACAAACAAGTAGAAGCAAGGACAGAAGTTGAGGATACACACGTAAAATCACATAAGCAACCACCTAGTACCTTATATTATCCTAAAATATCTACAGTGATATATGAAGTTACTGATTCAGTACATGCTGCTGTTAGTGTAAAAAATGATTATTTTGTCTAAATATTTATGTATGTATATGTGCCCAACATCAAAGTAAACTAAATTAAACTATCAAGAAGTGCACAGTTCACAAAATTTTTCATCTTAATTCCAGTCTCAAGCTAAATTCTAACCTATTGTGCTAAAGTATGGGGAATGGCATCACATACTGTTGTTTTCTCACAGGACTTTGTCTTTATTCTTTACACAAGAAGATGGTCACTGTTTAGAGAATAAAGCAGCAAAAGCTCAATATTCCTTTATCCTCATCCTTCACTATGTCCCTACAGACTATGCAAACCCACATTGAATAAGGAATTACATACTACTTCTTGTGCTTACCACTGCATCTCAAGACTAGATCCTTTGAAATATTTAAGAGCTGAATTGACAAAGGTATTTAACGTCTGGGTGCTGGTTAATATAGTGGGAAAGACACGCTGCATAGAAATACTATTGTATCTTTGAGAACTAAAGTTCAGGGGTGTGAATGTCCACCAGCACAGTATGTACTATACCACAGAGGTAGTGGACAGACACCTATGCAAGTCCCAAATCCAGGCTGATATTTCTAAATAAAGGTGCAAACTGCCACACAAAGACAGTAGCTGCAGTCTACAAAATATTGTAGCCATTTGAAAATGGTAGTCCACTTGAGCTTCTAATTCCTTGTTCTCAGGAGGAAAAGTAATCTCAATAACTCTTTGTTTTGGAGGTAATAGGTGTTTCTGACCCTTGCTAGGTTTTATACATTACAAGGTAACACTCTAGTTCCCAAATTAAGAGTCTCAAACCATTTCCTCAGTTCCATTTAACACTAAAAGTACCTAATCTTCACTGGTAACATTTTCAGGGGACTGCCTAAGTATCTGCCTCAAATTACTGTTTTTTGTCAATAATGAACAGCCCTTGCCTCCTTCTTGACCACCACTGAAATTTAAGATTAAGTATTTTGCCCATTATTTCACATAGGATGAAAAATAGCTTTTATATGGGATGGTTATCTCACAGAAACACAACAGGCAGAAGAATAACATTTTATTTTTTTTAATAAGTTAGTAGTTATGAATTCTTCTGAGAAATGGAGCATTCTGGTTAAAAACATTTCTTGACTTGAATGCACATTTTCAGAGCTCTTCTGGCTCTCACTGATTTAAGATTACAGTTGTCAAGATGAAACATTTCTGAAAATAAATCATATGTACTTTTCCATGAAAAATGCACCTCTGATTACATTAAAGCAATGGGAGAAACGTAAGTGATTTTCTCAGTATCACATCAGATATTTATAAAAGGTTTTAACACAGAGTCAATTTTGTAGAATGTTTCAAAAACTTTCATAAGTTCTGAGTAATCTTCTCTGTCTTCCTCCTCTCCACCCCTCCCTGCCTCTCTTTCTCCTTTATTCTTGATGTCTTTCTCATGTTCTTCTAGGAACAGCACAGTGACTTCACTACCACATACAAGTTACAGGCAAGAAAGTAGTAATCAAAAAAGAAAGTTGATATAAACCCGTCCAATTAGTCACCAATTATGTACACAAAAGCATACGACTGCAAATGGTATAGTGCAATAGGAATGTCACAAGGCGTTGTCTGGTGAGGAAAGTTTCAGGCAGCCTCTGCAGTCATAAGGGTTGGCTCAGCATGATACACCCCGGCTGGGAGATCTGAGAGCATTTCCAGGCTCCTCTGAAGGGGGCTAGCTGCATATGGCCTGCAGGGATTTACTCAACCCTGTTAGGTACTTCCTTGGGAGGAAGCTGTGAGCTGCAAGCCAACAGGGAGTCTCAAGCAGGTGGTCTAGCCCCCAGAATTTCCTGTACACACAGCCTAGCTTCTGCTAACATGATCTGCTCTGCCATCACAGGGGTCTTACCAGTAAACAAGGGAAGGATAAAAAGGAACAGAGCGCCGATCAATGTGAGCAATGACAAGATATCGTGCACTAGGTGAAGAGGTACCTTCTCTCCTGTGGCTCATTGATCTGAACTGATGGTAAAGATAGGAGGCCTGTTTTGCTTCAGGCTGCTGCTGCTGATTGGCTTTTTTCCAGTTGTGTGAACCAGGTTAGTAATTTTGCTTTGTG
The DNA here is from genome assembly GCA_013389865.1 of Piaya cayana. Lineage (NCBI taxonomy): Eukaryota > Metazoa > Chordata > Aves > Cuculiformes > Coccyzidae > Piaya > Piaya cayana. The sequence continues at coordinate 3,735 of WAAB01001187.1, forward strand.
GGTACAACTGTATGTCAATTTACCACAATATATGCTTTCTAAATAATTATTGGCTGTTCTATTATTTAATATTTCTGGAATTTTAGTGATCAGTTAAAGTGTTAATTCACACTACATCCATGGACTAGGCTAATTTTCAGCTATTCAATAACAGTAAATTATTTAAAATACTATAGAGGATCTGTGTCTTCTTATAGCTTGACAACATGTGCAACAGGAGCCAAGGAATTAGTAAGGTTGGGAACTTCCATAGCAAAAGCAGGAGATCACAAATATTTTCTTCTTAAGTCTAAACCATCTGACAATAAGAGTATTTGTCATAGGCAGCTATCACCTGCTTGAATACATTTATCTAGCTTTCCTCTTGTTACAGTGGAGGATGAAATGGGCTAAGAGAACTCAAGTCTGTATGCAGGTTTTCAGTGGTGTGCTATTTAGAGCTTCAGCTTACCCTTCAAAGCAGATCTGAAGCTGAATCTGTGTTGCCACTTGAAAAGTTAGATTGGACCTTGATGTTGAAAATAAGGACTCATGCAGGAAGAGAAATTCACCCTGCTCTTAGTAGGCAGGGACAGTGACATGGAAGAAACTTTCTTGTACCTTTCCCATTATCAAAAGAAGAGGTGAATAGAGTTTCTAGAAGGAATGGTAGAAGACTCTATTCATCAGGATGAAGGAAAGATTTTAGTAATATCTGTATTGCTATAAATATTTCAGCACCTGAAACAGGAAACTGATGCTCCATTAGCAGGTAGCAAAGACCATGCTTGATTTTGCTAAGCCAGGTGTTAATAAAGAGCCAAACAGCATTTACCTGTAAACAAAAAAATCAATAATGTTAAAATTCCAAATTTTCTCAGTCTATGAAATTTCCAGCAGCTCAGCAATATAGACAGGTTCATTAAATAATGAAACAATTTATTTTGTATTTCATAAAAGTAAGTTGATTTACAAAACTCATTAATGTTGTATTATACACCAATATATCACCATGGTTTCAAACAGATGCTCTTGTAATATTTTTTTAATTTTACATGGGTGCAGGTAACAGCAAAAACTATTGTTAGTTTCTAAAGCTGTCTAAATGAAAAAAAAAAAAAAAAAAAAAGGAGCTAAATCTCGTGTAAATCATAGAATGGTTTGGTTTGGAAGGGACCTTAACATCACTCTAGTTCCAACACCCCTTCCATCAGCAGGAACATCTACCACTACATTAGATTGTTCAAAGCCTCATCCAGCCTGGCCTTGAATACCTCCAGGGATGAGGCATCCATGACTTGTGCAACCTGTTCCAGTGCGTCACCACCCTCACAGGAAAAAAAAATCTTCCTAATGTTTAATCTAAATCTACCATCTCTCAGCTTAAAACTGTTAACTCTTGCCCTGTCACTGCACTCCCTGATACAGAGGACCTCCCCACCTTTCCTGTAGGAAGGCTGCTATAGTATCTCCCTACAGCATTCCCTTATCTAGGCTGAAAAACCCATCTCACTCAACTTCATAAGGGAGGTACTTGCTTGTATCCCTTTCCTGTCCTCCCTAAAGGGCCTGTATCAGGCTATGCATGATAAATACCACCCACCATCTGAAAACTGCAACAAGTTTTCAAACAAATGCTTTTAAAATAAATTATAGGATCGTTTAGGTCACCATAAATTTAACACTGCCTTGTTTCTGCTAAGAATAAGATAATTGCAGATTTCTTGGTGATGCACACCCTATTTCACATATATTAAATATGTGAAAAATTAAGTGAGGTGTCATTTCTATTCAGCATACTTACATGCAGAGAACATTCCCTAAATACACAGGATCAATTTCATTAATAAGGGAAAATACATGTTGTTTAGAACTAAAAAGATATCATTATTTTGGTTTACAATTTCTGAAAACAAAAGGAATTCCAAACCTAATTTTTGATGTGGTTGAAAAACATATAATTAGTAAAAGAATTAGATTCTCCTACCTCTGCTAATACTATTTGTCCACAAATAGTATTACTGACATTATTAGGACATTTCCCATGAAACAGTGCTACTGAAGATGACTGACTAACACGATATAGTCCAAAAGTACTGTATGTCAATCATTGTCCTCCAGCGTTTTTATGCTGAACCCAAATTTCCATGTATATTAAGATAAAAACTTATGTTGCTTTTTTTTTCTCATTAATTGCCAAAATGCTGGAAGTTCCATTCATGTATGGAAAATTTGGAAGTATTGACATGTTTTAAATTTAGAAGAGACTGTTATTCCTTTCTGTCTGCACAGTCACTGTTAGTCTTCTCAAATTAAGATGAAAATAGATTTGTAGCGCGCTGAAACAAAGCATTAGGAATTCTGATCTGGAAGCCATAAGAAAAGATGAAATATGCCATAGAAAGATGTTGATAAAACTCAGACTTCACAAAAGTGGAAATACGTTTGGTGTTGCTTTTTGAAAAGCCATCACAGATGAATTACAAGTTCTCCATACGTGACCAAAAGAACACACAAATCAAGAAAAATAGTTCAAGTTTCACACTAGTTGTTCCTTATTATAAAAATTTAAAATTTTTCAAAGTATGAGGGGGAAAAAAGACATCAAAACCACAAAACTGAAAATCATATGATCCCATTACCATTTGCACTATTTGTACAGTGCAGTTTTTAAAACAAGGATATTAAAAAAAATAAGAGAAAGGAAGTATAGCTTTTGCTGCTTATCACACTGTATTGGTATGTACAGCTTTTTTTTTTTAAAGTTGCTTGCATCCTGTTTCAGGTATAGTGCTCTTTGATAAATGAGTTTAATACACAGATGTCTGCCTCAGAGAAAATTCTCCCTAAATTTCAGAGGCATTTGTGCATAAAATCTGTTTATCACATTGTCTAAGCTAGTATGTGATTAGCTCTTGTACCATGGAAAAAGGTAACAGACTTCGTATTAGTCTTTGCAACAAATTATTTGTGAATTACAGAAAATAAAATAAATATAACTAAAGAATTCATGCATTGAGAAACACCATAATACTTTTATTTACAAGTCGTTTCAGGGAACAGGAATATGTACATATGCATGCAGAAGACAGTGACTACTTTGCAAACAACATACTAATCCAACCCTCATTTCATCAGAGACCAGAATAAGTGGGTTTTGCTTTTCTTGGGAGTTTTTAGTTTAGTTTGTTGTGATATTTTTGTAGATAGTACTGGGCCTACTTCTTCAAAGAACTTCTTACTAGATAGAAAATAACATATTTATCTTGTGCATGCTATCAATTCAAGGGGCACTCTGGTGTCACTGTTATCTGAGAGTGACCGAATGAATAAAGATACCTGGAATTTGCCCAGACCTTGTTTTAACAGAATTGCCTATCACCTCCGACAACAGTGCCATCCATTACTTTCTTTTTTGCTGCATTCTCATACCACAATTCAAAATAGAAACAAGTCTCAGAGAAACTGCATTTTGTGATTTTTCTCTTGTTAAAGACATTATTGTTCAATATAGTTCCTACTCATATATTTTGTGATTCTATAATACCTACATCCAATGCTTACTCCATTTTTTTCCGCTTTTTCTGCCCTAATTCAGACATGGCTATGAAAAAAAGGAAGGTATTTTAACAGTTCTTAGGCAAAAAAGGAAAAATATATTGCTACAAAATCAGAATAGCACACGCATCTATTATTGCAAGCTAATAGGTGACAAGCACCTGTCACCTAGTACATAGAGGTCAAAAGCTGACACATCACGAGATGAGTAACAAGGATGTCACATAGCAAGTAATTCAAAAGTCTAATTCTGGTATAACTGTAAATCCCAATGAAACATCTGTGAAAATGCTTTTTTGGTGAGTTTTTAGGCTTCTTTATGTAATACTTTGGAAACAGAAATTTGTTTGTTACTGCTGAAAACATCGATTAGAAAAGAAATCTCTGTTTCTGTCTGCTGTCATCACCTTAATTATGTGCAATACTTATATCTACTTTTCTTCTGAGCTCTTAGGGATTTGGAAAAAAAAATCTTTTTTTTTTTTTTGCTACATTCCTTCAAGAATTCTTCATCTTGCCTTACAATCTTATCAACTGCTAGATGTCCTAAATACTGCTCTCCTGATATGATCATGCTTAGTATTTCTCCTTCTTCCTCCCCTGGGAAATTTATGTCTATTTCTTAGAGCTGTTCTCTGTCACTCTTTTTAAACATTGAAGCAAATCTATTTTATTTTAAGTGATATCTGCTTCTTTTGACAATAAATTACCTTTGCCATCTTTCATACGGTGTGCTCTTTCTCCTGCTGACCCTTTGTTCCTCATATGCTTGAAAATTTTCTTCTTAATCACAGCCTGTTGTGTGACCTTCCTTCAACCTTCCCACCTCTGGTTTTCTTATCTTCTTTTAGATTCAACTTCATTCTACAGTTCTTTCTCTTTGTTTTTGTATTTTGTGTTTTATGCCACTTACATAGGTCTGTTTTACCATTAATTATGTTTGTCTATATTAATCTCTCTTCATTACTAACAAGGTTTCAGGTTTGCTTTTTCATTAATTTGCTCAGCTTTCACTTTAGATCTAAGTAAATTGCACCCACATTGCTTATATGCACATTTTCAAATATTTCTTTTTCCTCATGATTTTAAACTTTCCTTGCTTATTTTGAAGACTGGACACCCAGCTTAGGTTTTCAAGTTGGTATTCTTTCCTTTCACTTCTAATCAAGAACATGGTTTTTGCAAAGGAGTAACTTCATAGTCATATATAATATTTTTAACCTAAACTATAATATATCTGTTAATTGTAAGCAAAATATTCAGTTAGTATCATATATTTTGGAAATTAAATAAGTATTAATCGCATGGTTTGAAATAAGATTGTAATTTAACACAATATAAATAGCCTTGTTTATAAATTATAGTAATTTTCTTCAAGATTTTCACTTTATAAACATTCTTAAGAGTGGTTTTATTATGTGGAAATATAGGATTAAGTAAGAGATATATGTTTTGACAGACAGAGTGATTTTAAGGAATTATTCTTTTTTAATGCCTTACATAACTTGTCACTTTAGAGTTAAAAAAAAAAAAAAAACAGAGGCAAGAGGAAAATATCTAGATTTTCTAAACCATATAGATAACCAGAAAATTTAAATTCATGTGTATATTTGGACAATGGACTATTGTTCAGCTTTTGTGCAACAATATTCTTGTTGTTGATCTCTCATGATCTGAAATCCCATTAGACGGAAAAGCACACAAAAGCAACATGTTTCCATAGATCCCACAGGTTTGTATTCTGAGATTTCACAAAATAAAATCAGCAGACTTGTTTATATTGTGCAGCTTTATGCATTATACATAAAAAGTCCTTATCAGAGTAGAAATCCATAAATAACAGGAGAAAAAAAAAAGAATCAGAAAATTTCCTCTCACCTTAGCACACCATCAACAAGGCTAAGAACTATTATACATTTGCTTCATTATGCTGTCTCTGAAACTGTTGAATTTCTGGCTCTGATATGGAACCTAGAGAAAACACACTTTACAATTCTGGGGAAAGTGGAAGAGGTGGGTTTAAATCAGGAAGATAAACTAAACGAAAACTCTGCCCAATATTTTGTTCTGGAGACAATAGCAGTATGCTCCCCCGCCACCTGCAGTGGAGGTGACTCCTTGGGGACTGTACTGTGTGATGGGGTGAGGAAATGTGATAACAAAAGATAATTATGAAGTTAGTGAAAGTATTGAAACTGAAATCATACTGGTGTTTCTGCTGAACACAAGCCAGAATGAAACTAGAAAAAACTATGATTCCAATTCCAGAATGGCATAAAAGACATCCTGTGGTAACTTTGCTAAATATTTAGTATTTTTTTTTCAATCAGACTAGCTCCTGATACCACTCGATATCATATTTTAGTAATAGTTGTGCCTGTATACAGCTGAGGAACTAGCAGTATCCAAACAAGGTGGTAATATATAGCTGGACAGAAATGCCTACCATATACTTAAACCATAGCCTTAAATTTCAAGACACACTTCACTTCCTCAACCTTCCTGTTGGCTGGCTGGTCTTACCCACTCACATAACCAGGTGGCTGGTCTGAGTCCCTTTACCAAGAAGATGTTTCTTATTCCTGTTCGTTACAGGGAGGATTTCAGTGCTTAGCTCAGTACAGACCCTTACAAGATCCTCCTCACTATTATTAGAGTCAATATTTTTTATTAATTTCAATAGTGGACTGGCCAAGGGGACAGAAGGCAACTACTGACCTAAAGCTTCCATTTTGGTAGGTAATAAAGACTGAAAGAAATATTTTCTTACCCTCAGCTTTAATACAATAAAAAAAAAAGACACAAGAAGAATAAATTAAGCAGTATTATCTTTGGATTACCCTTCTTACCCTCAAGTCCAGAACTGTCAGTATTAGTTTTGGATATATACAGGAAGAACATGTTACCACAAGACTGACTTCAGTTTCTTTGCCACCAAGTCCTCAGTGCGTTATCATAACAAATGCAACATAACTAAACCTGAATTTTAAAATTTGCAAACCTTTCTCCAAAATAGAGTGGTAGTAATACAATATTTCTATCTTACATACAAAAACTTCCATTATTTGACTGTTGCTCACAGTGTATTGGCTAAAGATACCTTATGACCTGGGTGCATGTATGTATGATAACATTGCAAGGGAATTACGTCCATTAAAACAATGGGATTGAACAAGTTAAGAGATGAAAAGTTCTATTTCATATGTCTTCCCTTTTAGCTGTGGACTCTAATACATTCTGGAGTTAAATCTTACCCCTGCATAAGAAAATGAATAAGGTTTTAATGATGACATTGGAAGTGGGTCTGTATCTAAATGTGTGTTGCTTATTACAAATACATGGTCAGATGAAATCAGAATAAATGTAATATTTGTACTCTTCAAATATTTTCTTCAATTTACTCCTAAGGTCATTCCAATTATTTTAAGGAAGATTTATTCTCATATTTTGTTTTCCATATAGATAATTGCATTAGCCTTTGTTTTCTAACCCACCGTAACAATTAGAGTGTGACCAAGGTCCGTGGAAATCATGAGGACATTTTCAAAGGAAATATCCAATTGAAATTCTCTTAAACTACTTTTTCAGAGTACAGCAACAATTCCCAAGAAGTGAAAATGTAAGATATAGTAGTTATTGTATTTATATCTTGTGCATATTTGGAGCTGCTGACAAAATATCATAGTGTCTTCCTTTGTATATAGACTAAAATGAACAAAACCTCAATTCAACAACCTTGTTGCATATGTGGAAGTCTTTGATTTTAGTTTTGTAGAAATGTTTAGCAGCAAATAATTGCCAGTTGATTATTTAAGGAGAACTTCAAGGATAATGAATAGCCAGTTCACAACACTAAAAACTTAATATAATTAATTTTCTGATAACGGAAAATTCATGCTGTGCCTAATTCATAAACTATGAATCCAAAATATTGCATTAAGTTATTGATATAATTGTATTTTTAAATTCTTCTCTTCAGAATTAGGATTGCAAACTGTTTTCCTGTGTTACATTTAATAGCTTGATCCTGAATGTAGAATACAGTAGTTCCAGTGAATGTAATAAGAATGCAAATGTAAGTGAAATTATTTGCCTGAATGTGTTGAATTGAATCCTAACTTCTCAATTTTCAGGGTAGAGTGTGTTCATTTAGATATGTGATATATTCTAGTGCTACTAAATCTCTGTGAATCCCCTTGAAAATTAAGACATGGAAGAAAAGGTATTTGAAGCTTTTATTCTGAATAATACCATATTTATTATAATGGATAAATGGCTTAAGCTATTTGACCTTTTTTTATTAATAGGCCTACAGTTACTTTGTCCCTTTGCTACACAAGAAAAATTACTTTTTTTTTCCCGAAGAATGAGTTTACTGAGGTAATGGCTTTTTATAGTGCAAATAATGTTCATATACAAATCAATACTAAAAATCTTTTTTTATGTCTTTGGAACTAATACAGGTATTTAATAAAGGGCTCAGAATCTGTTGTTCCATTTAAATCAGTCCAATGTTTTGCATCATAAATCTAAGAATTCTGAAGGCAAAGATTAGGGCCATGGCAAAATAATAGTTTTGTGAAGATACAGGAAAGCCTTACTTTGTCTAGACTTCTTATCTTTAAATAATATTACTTTGTGACTTCTTCTATGTAAATAATCAGTATGGAGGAAAGGTAGAGATGTTATGTCCTTTTCATATTTGGAGTAGATTCTTACAATTCTTTGACCTTCCAGGTTTGCCTGCCAAATAGCTCAGCTCAACTCAGAAAAGAATCTGTTGAAAATTATTTTGTCATATTGTATAGAAGTCCTTTTACTGGTATTGAATTAATTTACTCTGAATAGTGTTACTAATATAGAATCTTAGGCAGCTGATGCATTTCTCTGGCATCAATACTACCTGTTATTGATCACCATTAGTGACTCGGATATTTTGGATATTGAGACATTTGAGACACAGGCCTCAATGATGTTAACGTCTTTTCTTCATCTAAATCTGGTAAACTGCAAATTGCTTCAACAATATTGCCCATTTGTGAGATTTCCTTAACTACAATTCATCTGATATTAACAATCTCCTCATACCTACAACAGCTTTTAGTCATTTATTGTCATGCTACCATCCGTACAAGAGCAAATTACAACTGTCTTTAAAGGCACAGAAAATGTGTGTGCAATAGTCACATTTTCATATATGTTGACTATACTCCTTTTTCTATTTTTGTTATTTCCCTTTGTCTGACACCGTCCTATTGCCATTGCTGCAGAAATCTCCTCTGTAGTTTTTACTGCCTCAGGCAGATTACTTTTCTTTCTCATTTATTTATGTGTCTTTATTCGTTTGTCATTTGAAATCCTTATATCTTTTTATGTCTTGATAGAACAACATAGGTCTAATTAAACTTACTCTAGAAGCATTTGTTTTCCTCTAATAGCAATAGCAATAAATCATGTCTTAGGTAAGTCACTGAGGTACTGTTGTTGTATTAATTATGCAAAATTAACCTTACTTGAAGTATCTTTCAAAATGCAAAACACAAATTCCATGGCAATAAGTCTCAATCAAGATGCACAGTAAAATAATATTTCTTCATACCCTTTTCCTTTGCATCCTTAAAGTTCAGCTTTGTTAGGAAATTGCATTAACTGAGTTCATCTCTTGACACTAGTGTTTTAGTAAGTGGTTAGACTGCAAGAGCGTTTCTGGATTTTTACCTCAGTGAATATTCAATAAAGAAATACAATAAACAAGAGTTTACTTCTTTTAGTTAAAGTATTTGAAGAGTTGCATAACTGAAAACTTCCATTTGACTCCACCTTATTTTTCTCCGTAGGTAAAACACAGAACAGATCAGTCACCAAAGAAAACAAGTGCAATCCATGTGTTCCTGACTGCATGACACTCATTGAGCAAGTTTGTATCTGCCCTCATCACACAAGAAGTGTATATTTATACACACACACTTATATGTGAGGGAAAACTTGATTTATGATTTTNGCACACACTTATATGTGAGAGCATAGAAGGGAAAACTTGATTTATGATTTTCCAGTATATGGTGCTCCTAACTCAGTTGCAAATAAATTAAAAATGGAAGAAACACAGTCTAGGACTCTAACCATTGCAAAAGACAGATCACTGTCAGCTGATCCATTAGGTTATGGGGAGGTTTTTATATGTGCAAAGCCAAAGATTCTTTTTTAAGAAGAACAGCCACAAATGAGAAGGGTTTCCTTTGGACAAGGGCTACAATGCGCTACACATTTTTTGTACTTCCTGAAGACTGTAGGAAATTAGATCTTTAAAATCACTTAATTGGTACGTCATCATTCTTCAAGGGTATCATAAGTTGGTTCTGTTGGATTTATTTGAACCTGTTTGTGCAGTTCCCTTTTCACAGTCATGGCTGATTAAAAATATGTACTTACCTTTAAGAGAGATATTTCTGTTACTGTTTTATCACATTTACTTACATTACATTCAGATATTGAAATTAAGTAGCCATATGAAGACAGGACTCATTTGTCAAAAAAAGTCCCTAACAAATCTAAGTCACTAAAAAGAAGTTTTGAGAAATACAGATGTGAGGAGATAACAAATAACAAATTTGTCTGTTTCCTATGTAACCTATTCTGTTAAGTTTTAAACCTTACAGAATTTTTTCTGCACACTTGGCATGTTATTCACATTCTAAAATTAACTGTATTTTTAAGGGAAAAACATCATCAAGTTATTTACTGTGCTAAAAATAAACTCTTACAGAAAATTAACTATAACTCAAACACTTTATTGCAGAACCCAAAGAACAATTCTCTTTTGAAATGAAGAATTAGAACATACATATATATATAATGTTTCACCACTGCATGTCCCACCAACTTAAGGTGGGTCAAGGCAATATCTATGATTTTTAAGAACAAAGGATTTACATGTGAAAAAGAAGCATTAACAGTGAAGAGGAAATTATTTGCTTGAAATGTATGACTTGCCAGCAAACTTATGTGCCTTGACTATTATGATTAATATTACTGTGAGAAACATTCCCAACACCACAATTCAAAAGCAGCAATATTGTATAAGAATTTTTACAGCACAGATTAATTTTAATTGCCTGTTTGACAGCACAAAGTGCTTTCAGCATACCCCTGGATGCTTCCTATAGTCTCATTTATGTTGGATTTGCTCTCTACTTTGTTCCACTTTGACCACCCCATTGAAAACAGGACTGTGTCCATTCCTCACTTGTATTCTGACTACCCTCATCCATCATAATTGCCCACCTGCCATTTTCATGTATATCTTTCATCCATGCTTCAGTCCCAAAACTACAGCCTGCACTCCTCACCTGCCCCCTCAAAATATAAGAGATCCTTTGGAGGACACAGAACTAAAAGATCAGCATCCTATAATTGCTGTTACTACAACCAGGCTTCCACTACTTGTGTCATAAAAAAAGTAGAGAAAGAGATGGAACAATGTTGATAGTCCAACTGAAGTAAAAATGCTTTCTCTGAAAAGAGCTAATCTGAATTCTCAAACTGAAACACAAATAATTAAATAATTTAAAATAATCACATTCACATAACGTCACCCCCCAACATTACCAAAAATACAGTCTGTATTACTGTAACTTTTCAAAAAGCTTATTTAATGTTCATTGTCTTTATTGTTTTTTCTTTCAAAAATCCTCAGCTGCTTGATTCAGCATACAATAAATCTTTGAAGAAGAATGGGGAAACAATGTAGGAAGGCATTTTATTTAACAGTGGGTATTTTTTTAAAAAAAGTTTTATCTTGCTTGTTAAAGTAAGATGAGAAGTTTTCTATTAACTAGGCTGAGAAGCCTTAGGGGCCACTGAAAGCTTTTTAATTGCATATTTAATTAGAAATGTGCAAGGAAGCTAGTGTTCAGCTTTTCTGAAGCTCATGGCTCCTGACAAAATGTCTGCTTTTAAGCCATTTTGTCTCTTGAAATGTTTTGTAAAAAGTGGGTTAAACAGAAGAAGCTTTCATTTTAGCTATTTTAACTTCAAAGGGATTTTATTGTTTTATCAATCCTACTGTAAAACTGAGGGGAAATGATATCTTCAAAAGTAAGCATTGTCAGGTAAAATAAGACCTCTAAAAGAACAAACTTTTAAGATTCTAACGGTTTATTAGTCTGCCTTGCTCACAAGCAACATTGGAAGATGAAAGAAGGAAAGAAGAATGGAATCATGTCTGGCTACTACAGATATAGGGTTTCCAAAAGCAAACCATCAGTCAGTTTATCCAGTGGCTGGATCTGAAGAGAAATACAATCATATTTTTTTTCTCTATATTCTGAGTAGAACAATGCTGACATTACTGCCTGCAGATATCAGGGTTCCCAGCATTTGCTCTAAACATGGACAAAATGCAGCAAGTCCAGTATGACCTCTGCCCAGTGCTCAGTCACACCACTTTTACCAAAATAGTTGTCTGACAGAAGTTTGCTTGAAATTTAGGTTGTCTCCGAAGAACTATCTTCCCTTGAGATAAGCTAATAGATAAAGGAGGGCAGCCCCAACAAAAGCTGACAGCACTTCAACTCCTAGCATTCTCAGTATGAACACACGTTAGTTATGGCTGGAAAAAAGTTCTTCTCAAACATAGGCTAAACCAGTGAAGTTGCTGACTTCTTAATGAAACACAGTATTTGAAGAAGTGTGGTCTTTGGAAGGATAATGGAAAACTTTTCTGTTGTTAAATGTGACAAGTCTTGTTTTCAAGATAGTTTGCATTAAATAAAAGATTGTAAATATCTGGAAATTGGTTAATTAAAATCATGACCTTATAAAAAATAAAAATATGCTGAAAGAAACCTAAAAAATGGTGTTATAATATATTAGTTCAACTCAATGAAGAGAACGTGCAAATGTCTTTTGATACACAAAAGAGAAATCATTGACATGATATGCTAGTGATCATAAAGCTTTATAAGATCATGGAAGTGCTAATGCATTACTGTCCTTATTTCACTTTCACTCAATAACACAGCCAGAAACTTGATATTCCCTTGAGCATGTCTACTCAGATAACTTAATCTATTCCTTTCACAACTAATAAAATCCAGCAAGTATTTCCTAGACCTTGTGTTGACACCAGAACTGGAATTTTTTTGTTTTCTGACTGAACCACATCCATACTTTGTGATAGTCTAGATGTTTGATTGTAGAACACAGTAAATATTCTTGAAGGGTAGGAAACAAGGGGTTTTTTTGAAAAAAATTGATTAGAGGAAATAGGCTTGAATATCAATCCAGCCTAGCTCTCACTAAATATTCTCATTTATTTTTTGTCATCCACTACTAATTATCAAACCTATTCAAAATGTAATCTTATTAAATATATTTCATCTTTACATTTGAATGCTCAAAGACTGGTCTTTGAGAACAATATTATTGCTAATTATCTCCTGGTCTGCAACTTTTAAATTTGTTTATTTATATATTAGTTTATAAATGATGTAGGTCTTTAATATGTATTTACACACTAACTCCAAAATCAAAGACTAAGCAAATGCTTCAGATGTGACTACAGAAAAGAGATAACTACTCTGGGTGGTAGATGTGTTCACATAATAGCCAGAAGTTAAATCTTTTCTAATATTAGTACAAAACCAGTATTCATGTACTTATCATGACTTATATAAACTGAAGTTACAGATTTGACACAAGTTTATGGAATTAGAGCAGAGTGACATCATTCATACCTATTTTTTATGGAATCAGAGTTGAATACATTCATTGTTCCCTCATTGTTAAGATTAATACAGGTAGCATTGTGTAGAGGTCTGTCTTCTCACTTGCTACAGGAACATGTAAAAGACAGGTGTGAGGTGAGATGAGCTCCATTGATATCAGTATTTCAGTGATGTTTAGTTCTGTGTTTCTACATCAAAACTGAACACAGTTGATTCTCTGGTGATTTTGTGTCTTGCATAGACAAGAGTCCTGAGGGAAAGCTCTGGTTTAACCTAAATCCAGTTAAAATATATGATACGGGCAGACAAGAAAAATTATTTGAAGTAGTTGCTGATGGCTATGACTGTACCTGCTGCTGAACACACCTGCCAATGGATTTCCAAACATATGAACACCTGTAAACTCTTACTAGATTTTTGTTGCATTTGTGCAAACAAATAGCCACAATGGCTGAAAAACACAAACTCCGAATGACCAAGAGTGACTTAATTTTTGCTGTAATATCTTTCCTTCCTCTCTCATGTTCCCATGCAAAGTTAAACTTCTCTAATATTGTTTGAGGAGAATACTTGTTTTAATTACTTTTTTGTATATAAGGTGTTTATTATATGCTAGATATTACTCAAAGAGAAATTGGAAGAAGGTCCAGGTGATTGTGTTTAGCTCAGAGTTAACTGAAAGATAGAAAGGAAGATTGTCTTAGTGGCCCTCCAGTCTAGGGACATTCAGTGAAAATCAATTTGCAAAAATGTGCCGAGACTACTGCAGTATCCACTGAAAAGGCACATGCAATAAAGTTGAAGTTAGTGTCTGTCCTTATCTTTTTCATTAAAAGCCATAGTTAATAAATTATTCTGCAAAAGATTCAGTGAGTATTTTTGCAGCACAGCAGCAAATTTAAGAGTCAGACTCATCATCTTTATCTCAAATACTTTTAATCTTGATTGATATTTCAGACATGAACAATAAAGAATGAGACATAGTTGAAAGCCCTGTGAATAAATTATAATCTTTTACTCATTTCATATTAGTTCCACATTCTTATGCTTTTCAGTAACCAAATTAGTGAACACATATCTACATGATACGCTTAGTTCATAACATTTAAATTAAAGAGTTTTTTAAATGGAGCAGTATTGAAAAGTAGGCTGACTGCTTGCCATATTAGCTTGAACTACTGACATATTTTACATTCAGTTTTACCTGTTACAGATGGACAAAAAACTACTTTACTTTTAAATAAAGACTTGCTTTTTTCAAGATAAAAACTCACAACTGGGGAAAAAACACCAACAACTTCTTGAAGTACTGAATATAGTTCTGTTAAGTCTTCTCCAATTAACTCCTTCTCTTTAATTTAGGAAGAATTATCCTCTTAACACTGGTTCACATCCTCAAGCAAAATCTTTGCAATATCTTCCATCAAATTTAAGAGTAGCCTATCCACATGTATTGCTATAAGTGCCTTTGAATGCCTGATCATTGCTCAAGGAGTGATATCCTACCATCAGAATATAAAAGACACTAAGGGTATAACTCATTTGTAGTTTGGTGGAATCTACAGAGGATTAAAGTACATCAAAGAATTGTTAAGAAAAATACAAAGAAGCATACTTTTATATGACATTTACAGATACGAAAAGAGATCTGAAATTTGATATGGAATCCAGAGAAATTCTGAAAAGATTCAGCATAGAAGGTGAAGCGGGGTAGTATGTCACTCTACTACATTTTCAAATCAAGATTTGGATTCTCAATGACAATTTCTTTATTTTTACTTTATTTTCTGACAGCACCCAGCGTCTTCCTTAAAAGAGAAGGCAGTCTGCTTCACAGAATCTAAAAGAAGTTAACAAGAGTTGGGAATCATTCCTTTCCAAGAAGAGATGATTGTCTAAAAAGGCACCTGCTCCTCTATGAAGGTTTATATGAAGTTCCCATTTTATATGGACCGAGAGCTTGTGATTTGAAAGGCAGCAGTAGTCCCAGAGAGACTTTTACAGAGAAGAGGGTCTGAATGCTGTGAGACTGCTTGATACTGAAGAACTTTGACAAGACCTTGAAGTAGAGAGCTGAAANCAGTCAAGGCCTCAGTAGGAGTCCAGCAAGGTAAGACACTATCTATTAGTTGATCACAAGTCAGTAAGTGCAAAGAATGCTGCTTTAAACACAGACCCCAGCATTGTCTTTCAGCAAAAGAGGAGATCTTGAGTCAACAGGAGTTCAACAGCATACTCCCACTTTCTACGTTTTGAAATTCATTAGCATTGCTAGACAAATGATAGTAAACTGAGCACATTTATTTATGTAAGTGTCCATATCTTTGCACATATGCATGTGTGGGCAACTCTATGCACAGATCTATGATTTACAATACATTGTAAATGTTTGGGGCTTTTTTCAAATTTACCTCTTTGATATCAAAAAGCTCCTTGTAATCTAAGTGATCTTGTTGTCTAACCATGTCTTCTATGTCCCTAAATCTCATCTGAAATCAACAGACATTTGCAGTAGAAACTCAGAGGAGCCAATCATGTGCTTCTCTTCATCAGTGTGGAGATCTATCAGTGCTGTATATCTAGCATCTTTGGACAGAGAGGTGGAATACTTGAGTTCTAACTTATTTTATATATTACCTACTTAATTAGAAGAGAAGATACCTGACGCACCATGACAGACAATTTACAAAACATAGTTTATTAAAGTTGGTTGTAAAAGTTGCAGTTGGAAGAAAGGATTTCTTTTTTTGCAGATCCATCTTCATTCCTCTAGAGGTCTTGGATTTTGTCATGACACCTCTACATTTCAAATTTAGTAACCTTTTTCAGCTGTACAATCTCACTTTTATGATCCAATCTCATGGAAAAGTACTTACATTTTCCTTTACACTCAGCAAGTATGCTCTTTTCTTTGTAGATAATATGTACCAATAGATTGTTTTGAATTATTATATATGTTTGTTGGTAGGAGATATGACTTTGTAATGGATTTTTTCTGGTGTATTATTTTTTAAAAACAGGAAAAATAATTTTAAAACACAGGAAATTGTTGCATTAACAGACAGAAACCGATACAAGTTGTAACATTTTAATGACTGTAATTTGTTCACTAGGGGCCAAAAATGCATGAAAATTGCACTTATATATAATATGTAAGATAACTCCCATATGCATTGATTTCTTTAATCCAAATCTGAATAATTTAAGATTATTTAATCAATTGTTTACTTGCTAATTCTCTTTTCTTTTTTCTCATATCTCACCATCCCAAAGAATAAAAATTATGGATGCATGCAAATTTTCCCAAGCAGTATATACTAATTATCTATTTGAGGGCAAATAGTTTCTGAGGGGTTTCTTGGTGAAGAAGCAGATGTTCAGTATGAAAAATAAATACTGTTTATTTTTGTAGGAAATTCCAAACCAGCATCTAAAGCCTTTGGGACATCTGTTTTTTCCCAGAACAGCCAAGAGCTGTCACACATAATTCATGACCCCTTGATTGGCCTCACTGAGGAACAAGAGACCATACAAAAGAACTGTCATCTTCAAATGTATTAGCTGAGTGACTATTTTGGCCTTTGGCATGTATCTGAAAGGGAAACACCTTCCTCCTTTCCTGCTGTGACTGAAAATTTTGGAGCCCAAACATCTTAGCAGGACTAGATAAGGACAGCAGAAAATAACATGGCAAATTAAAAATCTGAATTCTAGTAACACTACACAGGGTACTGAATCATGTTATGAAGTGTTACAGTTCAGGGCTTTGGTCTTACCTGAAACTTCATACGGTGAGTGAAAAAACATAATTTTCCTTTGAAAAGGAATGAGTGATTGCTTATGCAAAACAAGCCTATGAAATTTGCTGCTGTGACAAGTCTAGTAAGTGTGGTATATTTAGTAGCAAATTAATAGTGATATGGTCTTCAAACTCCTCTGAATGCACAGTGGGAAGCAGCATCAATCACTTCTTCTGCTTCTTTCCACTCTCTCAGTTGACTCCAAACCATGCATCTAATCCATTTACATCATAATTAATACTGGCCTTCTCTGAACTGTTACTCTTTTCTACTTGACATACTTTGACTCCCACAAGTGTATATTAAGATGCAACAGAGAGCAATATTTTGATTTCAAGAGATCACACAAATCTTCATGTGGTCTAGGTATGAATAAGTCTATGTGGAAAAGTTTTTATCATACATTGTTTATGTTAGAAAAATCATAGATTTATAGAATGACTTGGATTGGAAAAGACCTTAAAGATTATCTAGTCCAACACTCCTACCATTGATGGGGACATTTTCCACTAGGTCAAGTCACTCAAACAAAAACCCGGAACCACAAACTACAAACCCCGGAACTAGAGGAGCAATATGAGGCTCCCATGGTCCAAGAGGAGGAGGTCAGAGCCTTGCTTGCCCAACTGGACACCCACAAGTCTATGGGCCCAGATGGGATTCACCCCAGGGTGTTGAGAGAGCTGGTGGATGTGCTGGCCAAACCCCTTTCCATCATCTTCCAACAGTCCTGGAAGACTGGGGAAGTTCCACTGGACTGGAGGCTGGCTGATGTTGTGCCCATCTATAAGAAGGG
>WAAB01001187.1:22534-56705 GCA_013389865.1 Piaya cayana
CATTAGGCATTGGAATATGCTGCCCAGGGAGGTGGTTGATTCACCTTCCCTGGAGGTGTTTAAGTCACGAGTAGACGAGGTCCTGAGGGACATGGTTTAGTGTTTGGAGGGAATGGTTGGACTCAATGATCCGATGGGTCTCTTCCAACCCAGTGATTCTGTGATTCTGTGTGATTCTGTTAAATCCTTATCTAACCTGAACTTGAAGACTTCCAATGATGGGACATCCACAAGTGTTCTGAACATCCTGTTGCAGTTTCTCACCAGTCTCATTGTAAAAATTTTGTTTTTACTCAATCCAAATCTATCTTCTTTCAGCTTAAAATCAATCCTTCTTATCACATTACTAAAAGCCCTGGCAAAAAGTCTGTCTCTGTCCTTCCTATAAACTCCCTAAAAGTACTGAAAGGCACAAAAAGATCTTCCTGGAGCCTTCTCTTTGCCAGCCTGAACAACCCCAACTTTCCCAGACTTTCATCATAAGAGAAGTGTTCCATCTCTCTGACCATTTTTGTGGCCCTCCTCTGGATACACTCTAACAGATCCACATCTTTGTTGTACTGAGGACTTCAGAGATGGATACAGTACTTTAGATGGGCTCTCAACAGAGTAGAGTAGAAAGGGACAAACATCTCCCTTGACCTGCTGGCAAAGCTACTTTTTAAGCATCCTAGGATACAATTGGTTTTCTGGACTGTTGGTGCACATTGCTGGCTCATATGCAACTTCTCATCCACCAGTAGGCCCAGGTCAATCTCAGCAGGGCTGCTCTCAATCCTTTCATCCCCAAGCCTGTATTGATACCAGGGTTTGCTCTAACTCTTGCACTTGGCCTTCTTAAACCTCAAGAGATTCACACAGGCCCACTTCTAGAGCCTATCCAAGTCCCTCTGAGTGGCATCCCTTCCTTCAAGNACTGTTTGTGCACATTGCTGGCTCATATGCAGCTTCTCATCCACCAGTAGGCCCAGGTCAATCTCAGCAGGGCTGCTCTCAATCCTTTCATCCCCAAGCCTGTATTGATACCAGGGTTTGCTCTAACTCTTGCACTTGGCCTTCTTAAACCTCAAGAGATTCACACAGGCCCACTTCTAGAGCCTATCCAAGTCCCTCTGAGTGGCATCCCTTCCTTCAAGAAAATTAAATGCACCACTCAACTTGGTGTCATCTGCAAACTTCCCAAGGGCACATTCAATCCTTACATATATGTCTTTGATGAAGATATTAAATATCACTAGTCTCAGTACCGAGCCAGTAGATTTTAATCCTATCAAGATTATGAGGAAAAAAAAACCATAGATGATACCAACTGCTGTATTTCTGAAGATATTTCTGAGCACAGCTGTACTTCATCGGAGGAGGTGGATCCCAAACAGCATCATTGTGATTGTCCAGATATCCTTCTATCTCTCTCGAAGTTTTCAGCCAAAGTGTTCTCAGATGTCAAAAATGTCTGCAGAGTTGGGTTGGGAGTTTTTTAACTCATCTAAAATCCTTCAGAATGTAAATCTAGGTGTTCAAAGGCTATTTGAATCTCATCATAAGTGCAAAGATGTTCTTTAATCACTGAAAGTTACTTGTAACGTTAAGAACAATTGTGTAATTGTGGATATTTAGACTGGCCGCTAGATCCATTGATAAATCTAAGAAAGTATTCCTAACTGGGAAATCATTACAGGCTTGTGAGATGTCTTCTTTAATAAATGCGTGAATAAAAATCTGGTGTTAAACCTCATTTTAAGAGCATTTAAGTTCAGTAATTCTTTGTTTTCTCTATATCTGTAATCTATATTTGAAATCTTATTTTTAGACATCCTGTACTCTTTTTTAACATATAGAAAATGAAAGGATTTCTATTTGCTATATCATCCACAGAGTACAAACTCCTACGATGTGGTTTTTGTGAGTAAAAATTACTGGTTTTATTGTGTCATTTTCTTTTGATTTAAAACTTAACATATACACTGATAATGATTTCACAATGTCATGAGCAATGTCAAAGCATTTTCTAAGCTGAAAAGTGAGTGCTATACTAAGCCCATGTTAACGCCTATTAAAATTCAGCTATATTAACAGCAATACTTAGCCACTCGCTAAGAATTTTAGTTCTAATCAAGTCTTAACTTAGCTAGAAAGACTAGTGTGCAACACATGCATTCAGGACATTACAACAGGAATTTCATCATCTTTTGTAGATCCAGAAGCGAAGAAACAAAATGTAATATAATAGTGTATTACTTTATTAATTTAGAACTGGTTGCCACATAAAAAACAAAAGTCTGATTTAAATGCATATTTAAATTCCACAGGCTACAATATATGTAAATAAAAGATTTTTTCCCTACAGATGTGATGTTATTGGAGAGCACACAATTTTTGAAAGATGCTGGCTTTGCAGAAAGAGCCTGAAATATGTCACTCCCTCCTCTGAAGTTCAACATGAACTGAAAGGCCCTCAAAATCTTGAAGGAAAAAGCCAAAAGAATTAATTAATATGAGATGTGTCCAGGTGCCTACCACAGAGGATAGTGAGTAGGAAGATTTATTTTTAATCTCTTGAAAATGTGCTTTATGTTTTGTTGGCAGAAATAAGAAAAACTGTCTGCCCTGAAGATCTCACAGTCTACTTACAAAAAGCTTTCACTGTTGCACCTTCTGTGTAAGCCCTGAGGAGCAAAGATCTTTGAACATCAGGGAAGAGTCAGAAAATATATAAACTGTGTCATCAAATAAGGCAAGAACAGGAGTTTGTATTGTAAGTGTTAGAAACTCCCCCATTACAGGCTGGTAAAGGAAATTGAACACAGGTGGCAGGAAATATAGAACCTGATAAATCACAGACAGATCAATAAAAATTTCCAGGTTCTACCCCTAAGCTTTGCACAAAGGCTACATTTACCTACTTAATCAGTGTGTTATTCCTTCTGTTTGTCCCCCTGGGGAACTGGAACAGCTACACAACCACCAAGAGACAACTTTAGGTTCTCTTGATTGATGGCTATTTTTCTCTGTGCTCAGGAAGTGAGTACTTCATTCTTCACAAAATAATACTTGATACCTTTCTCATCCTTCTGGGGAAAAATGAAAAAAAAAATGCTTAGAGAGATAAGGATATACAAGCTTTCACACAAATTATATTAGCCCACATTATTAATGACCAGAAAGACAACTTCAACATTCCTGAAGCCATATGAAAATATACATCTTGGCTATATTAAGAAAGGTTAGTTCCTGTGAAACCAGTGGCATTGTTTTTCCTAGAAACCTCTATTAAAAAAATCAAGCCTCCTTCTGAATTTTAAATTCTTAAATATTCTTTTCTTTTCCACTGTTACACCATAATAAGATTTTTTTAAAAAATATACTTTTCTATATTTTTTAAAATGCTATGGCATCTATAAGCATCTTCATTTTTTGAACTGAGTAAAAAGTATGCAATGCTTTACAAGATATGACTCTTTGTGGTTTACTGTTGTTACAACTGTGAAGAAAAATTTGAGATAATACACATTATTTCTGTCTGGATGTAATTTTCATCAAAATAGCCTGAATAGTTATACATAGGATGACTCAATTTTTTTTCCCTTCTAAATCTGAAATGAGGAAATCTAAGATGTTTTCGAGTTTCCCCTAAATAAAACCTTGACAGCTGAGTTTTGTAGAAAGGTAATATTTTTATAGCTACTTCATGTGATCAGTAATTTTGGGGTTCAGTGAGGTACTGAAAACCAGTGTGAAACTTAAATTTAAAATTCAAGGAGAAATATTTTGCATCTGGTTTTATACTTTTCTTCCACTAAATAACGTTCTGAACAAAGCAGTCAAGTGTTCCATTTCTATCTTAAGCTGTATTATAATATCAGCCCACAAATCTTATGGTATTATCTTTTTTTGTTTGTTTAAACCTTTCAAAGCTTAATTTTTTGTGTTGTTTTCTCTCGGTTTGTATGTTAATACTATTGCATTTTGGCACGGATGAAATAACAGATGCAGTTATTTTGCTTTCTTTCCTTCCAGGTATATGCATGGTCAATAGCAAAATAGCACAATATACAATCTTACAGCTACAAAAATGTTAGCAAGATTACTCCCACCTTGAGAATGAGAACAAAAATTTAAAAATCAATGACATATTATGGTTCACATAATTTATTTTTTCTCTGTATGCACTTAATTTTAATTTCTGTTCTGTTATTTAGGATATATGCTTCCTGAGAGTAACAGTATATGTTATATACCAAGTTTGAAAATGAAACTATTTTTAAAGCACCAGAGTGAAAAAAAGTCATTTTTAGGTGTGAAAAAAACATGTTTTCATGCTCAGGTAACTCCAAAGTAGCTTATATTTTCCTGGTCTTCTAAAAAAACCCAAAAACATTTAAGTTGAAGTTGAGCGTGGAAATTTTACCTCAAAGAATTTGTGATCTGTTTTGAAAACTACAGTCAACAACAAACTACATTTAACAGTCTTGATTCAGGCAATACTTCAAGTATATTACTATATACACTATTGACTATTTATTGACTGTAGATATTGCAAGCCCAGTTTTTCAAGAAAATACTATGGAATACAGAAGCCAGTTCCAAAATACACTTGAATTTCTTGTACTAAATAAGATAAGCACTTGAAAACTTTATGTAGTAGGTAATAATAATCTCACTAATGTCTCATGAATCCCAAATAAATGCCGTTCTCTGGAAACTGGTTTTATCAGACTGCTTTATATGTTTTTCTAGAATCTCTTTTACTCTTTCCTCCATTGGTTCTTTTTCAGGCTTACTACTGTCTTATTATCTTTTTCCAGCTGGAAACTTCCACTTTTTTCCTTTTTTCCCTCATTTACACAAGTATAATTTTCTTTGTGAAACTACTGAAGCTGGAAAGCTTTTGAACATTTTCTTGGATCTATTATTTAGAGATAACATTTGTATTGATATTAACTTTGTGTCAGTACTGCGTTGACCAGTATTGGGATGGTGGTTTGGTTTTACAATTCTCATTGATAAGTATTTAGTATTATAGAAGTTTCTCAATAGATATAAAATAACTTACTTCCTGATAGAAGGAATAAATCACAATCTGTATGAGCTCTTTTCTTATAGCTCCCTGCTTACAGACTTCTTCTCATTCTAATTAGAACCTTTTATCCGTGTTGTGGCCACCTGGTGTGGACAGGAATCAGTGTGCATCACAACAGTATTACATGAGGAAGATACCTTGTTTCACCAACACCTTTTGGAGACAGGTGAACTTTTCTCTCAGAACATGGCATTAACCATGTTTTTTTAAGAGTCTCTGGGCTTCTCTTTCCTTTGTTCTCTGCGTGCCCATTGTCTAAGAGTTGTTTTAGTCTTCTCAGACTAAAAGTACCTCAATGGTGAAATGGATGACCCTGCACTCATGTCCTTGCTCTTGTCCTTCTTCCTTATTCTGTTTTATTTGCTAGCACAGATTAATCAGGTTGACCATCCAAAATTTCTTAACTACTCAAGAATTTGAGTTGGTTCAAAAGTTTATGAGTTTTCCTAGCTGATATCCTAGGCTTCTGCTTGAACTCTGTCCTAACTCAGTCTCTAAAAAGTACCTCGATTTTTAAAAGATCTGTGAAATGTCAATATTAATTACCAATGTTCTAACTGGTCAATGCACATAGGCTGTATCTGCATTAGCAAGCAGGGTGTAGGAATAGGTGATGACCCACAGAGTGAAATAGTATTTTCTGAGGTCCCGATGTTTCCCCTTGTACAGTTCAGGTATTTGATTTTGGAATAGCTCATGGCTGGTACCATGAACTGAATGTCTATTAGCAACAAGATAACATTAGATATCCTTCTGTAACATGATTTGTTGTTTCATTTCCAAAATGAACTCTTTTCTATGATATGAAATGAAGTAGAATAACTGGTGAAATTGGGAGATTTGCTTCAAAACAATCTTTATGGGAACTAAAACTCAAACATACATAAATGCATACACAGCAGGCAATAGTAGGTTCGGAGAAAAGCAGCTGTACTGGCTGTCGATGTAAAATGAAAGGAGAGAAGAAATACTGCTGCGTGACTGTTGGTAAAAAGGTTTTCCTGGGAAGAGTAACAGCTTGATTCTACCCCCACATCAATTGTTGCCATCCTCCAAGAAAGACTCTTGGCAGTTAAAAGACTACTTTTGTGTGCTAAAAATAGTTTTCTACCTTTTTTCTATGGTGAATAATTGTAGAAGTGCGAATGTAAGAATAATAGAATCAAAATGAGAGCACGCAATCAGATATACTGATCTGTAGTCACAGCAGTTAAGGCAAAGCTAGTAGGAAAGGGGTTTTTTTTACTTCTCTTTTTCAGTCAAGGACCATGACTCTTTCTCCTAGATGTTAAAGGTGTATATGCATTTGTTCAAAACATGAATGTATCTGCAGGTATGTGTGTGAGATAAATACTTTGGAAGTTAGATGAGTCCCATTAGGTGTATAATATCTGTACCTGATATTCAGATGAGTACCTTTTTGCAAGCTAAACATCAGGTCATCCTCTGAGACAGAAGAAATCTCTTACTTTTAATCTGTCTGAATT
This sequence comes from Piaya cayana, assembly GCA_013389865.1. Lineage (NCBI taxonomy): Eukaryota > Metazoa > Chordata > Aves > Cuculiformes > Coccyzidae > Piaya > Piaya cayana. Next base: position 29,102 of record WAAB01001187.1, read on the forward strand.
TTGTTAATGTTTGAGAAAATTTACAGAGAAGTTTAGAATCACATAAAATATTACGGTATGAAACAAAAATAAAAAGATGGGAAGTGTTTCACACACCTCTTAGAAACGTTCACTTTCATTCTGGAGTAGTCCCTCACTTTAGTGTCACAAATCAGATTTATTTTCATTAGACTGAACTGTTTTCCTCTACTTTGAAAATCCACTAGCACAGGAGATAGGAGGTTAATTAACAGGCTCTAGAATACTGGCTCCAGAGGAAGGTCATGAAAGTGATTCAAGGTCTGGAGCACTACACCTATGAGGACAGACTGAGAGATTTGAAGTTGTTCAGTGTGGGGATGAGAAGGCTACAGGGAGACATAATGGCTTTCTGGTAATTAAAAGGGGACTACAGGAAAGATGGGACAGATGTTTTAGCAAGGCCTGTTGTGACAGGACAAGGAGTAATGATTTTGAAATAAAGAAGAGTAGAGTTAAACTAGATATAAGGAAGAAATTTTTTACAATAAGAGTGGTGAAACATTGAAAAAAGTTGTCCAGGGAAGTAGTGGAGTCCTCATTGCTGGAAACATATAAGGTCAGGTTGAATGGGGTTCTGAACAACTTACTCCAGTTAAAGATGTCCCTGCTCCTAAAGCGGTGGGGGGAGGGGGTAGCCTCCACCATTAGAGGGGGAGGGGTTAGCCTCCACCATTAGACTAGATGACCTGCAAAGATTCCTTCCAACCCAAAGCATTCTATAATTCTATGAAAATATCTCACTGCCTTCCACCTATGTTGTCAATCTTTTCATTATTATAAGGTCTAAATTAACTTATAATGAAGCTTCCAGCTATACACCACAAGTAAAATACATTAAAAATTAAATTATCTGCAAAAAGAAACCTGGCAACAAATAATTGCATATGCTAGCATATGAACAGTATAGATATTTTTTATTTCACTATTTGTTATATCAATATATTGAAATAGAAAACAAAAAAATGTTCCTAATATTAGTAAATGCTGATTTATTTGATTTTAAATCTTATTTTCATGTCTGACAGCAAAAGAAATCTACATTTAATATTCCTAGCTAGTGCCTCATACATTAGATTATATATATTATTATTTAGGATTCAAGAATACCTGCATTTCTCTGTACTTTAAAGTTTCCAACATTATTTTGAAAGCTCACTTTTTCTGTGGAGTGGAATTGATGCACTCAGTAACTGAGACTGGTGTTGAGAGTGTATCAGTTCTAATTTGGAAGTATAATTGTAAATGCTGCTGGGAAGGTCATATTTCAAAAATAATGATGTTAAATCTCTCCTGTAGGAAAGGTCTTATGGTATGAGAATCTCTTTCCTTCTATTTAACTGATTGGTAATTCCTTACTCTCATTATGAACACGCAAGTATTGCCTAGTAGCAGGATAATATATTCAAGGCTTTTGGAATCAATTGTTTTGTGTTACTTTCCTTCTGATCTAAAACATAAAGTTGATGAATGTCTGTTCTTCAACATGGGCATGTTAGACTTTATAAATAATTTTAATTAAGAAACATCTCACAACAAGCAAACTTTTATTTAGAAAAACAGACGCATGTAAATTATACAACTAATACAATGCTTGGACTTGGTTACAATGAATAGGTCAAATTTTCATAAGGAGAACAGACAGCAGCAAACTGTAGCATCTAAAGTCACTCTGAAAATATTTTGAGCAACCTAAGAATAAATACATGCTATACAATAAACTACTCTGAGGCATGCTGAACCAGGTTGGGATGTATTTCTGCAATCAAGTGCCACAGTCAGGTAGAACAATCATAACTTGGCAGAGATTTTGGCAGGTGAATTAGTCGCATCGCCTATGCTTGACACTCACCCAAGAATGGAACTACTCTTGGCAGCAGTATTATGCTTCCATATGTTACAGTAATTGCAGTCATAGAGCTAGTGTCATTGCTACCAGCTGAGAATGAAGGCTGTGATGGAATGGGGCATGTACTAGCATTTCATTATAAAACTTTTGGTTGACAGAAAACAGAGAATAAGAGAAAAAAGTTAGTTGTCACAGTGTGAGGAAGTCACATAGACAGTTTCAAGTCTATTTTAATATATATATATGTATATAGTTGCATGTGTATATATATAAATTAAAATAGCTACATTTTATCTTTGTGCATAAATATATAAAAATATCTGGAAAGGTGAGTAAAGAGTGGAAAGCTGGCTGATTTTACAAAGTCATTCAAAGGAGTAAGGACACAGCAGATTAGGAAGAGCATTATGAGATTTATAAGGCAGTAAAATAGAAGATGAAGTTGACTGTAGATCAATATAAAATGTAGCATACATAGAGAAACTATTCCAGCTTCAAATATTAAAAGCTAGGCTTGGAAATGACCATCACTACCAGAAGTAAGACAGGGATTTTCATAAAAAACATCATCTCTGTTCTTGACAGAATTGAAAAGAAAGGAAGTGATGTCTAAAGAATAATTAGGAAAGAAATTAGAAATATAACCAGAACATTATGCTACCCTGTAAACTCAATCTGCCCACAGTTGCACCGTTCCAGTCTGCTTGATTCTGAAAAGATGCAGGAGAACCTGGAGAGTTTCAAAGGGCTGCAAGAGCTAGCTTAACCTTAGAGTATATACTAAGAAACTGCAAAATGAGTGGTTTTAGGAACATGGACAAGAACCAACTGCTCTCTTGCTTTTCCCATGTAAATTCTAGGACCATGAAGTGATGGGTGCAAACATTGTGAAAAACAAAATTGGCTTGATGGATCCTTGTTAAGTTAGTAACTATTATATTTTTGCATTTTCAGTGAACAGACACTTTAATCCTTCCTAGATTAACCCTCATCAGTTTATCCAAAACAGGTAGTTTTCCCAGGAAAATACAAACTGAGATTATTTTTATCAAAAGAATGCCCTAGAATAAAAATTAAGAAAGAAACAAATAATTTGTTTATTGTATGAGTTGAGCACAGCAGAAAACAGACCACAAAGCCATAGACACAAAGAAAAGAAAAAATATTTATGTTACCTCACAATCCAGGTCAACTGTATAACAGCACTCTCGCAGAGGAAACACAAGCAGGAATGCAAGCACAGCATAGCTTGGTTCTTGATAGAAATTGTGAATCACCAAACTGCTGCTTTCTCTGTATTTTATCGGTGAAAGGTAGAGTAGTTTTCCACTGTGTTTGATCTTACTTACAATAGAGTAGAGATCTCCAGCATGGTTTAAAAAATGGCCCTGAATTTATCATGAATCTATGTTACATAAACACCAAAGGTTCTGCTTCTCGTGCACACAATTCTAGAAAACTATTTACATGATTTATTTGTTTCTCTACATCCCTGTTGCAAGGTCAATTAACCATGTTTTACAATTCATCCTCACCAATATTCCATTATATTCCCGCATGTATATTGCAGGTTTCTTTGGCAATCATCAAAGTTTATTATGGTGATGGTCAAAGTATTGCAGGCAATGTGTTATTTTAGTTCACAAACTACATGTCTCTGAAAGGTGTTGCATTGTCATTATGTCCTTCAAATCAATAAGGGTATAAGTGCACATAGTCCCGAAGTGCTGCAGAAGGTTTGGTAGTCATCACTAGGCATTATTTCCACTTGCCGGTTTGTTTCCCATTTAATATTAATTATTCTGTGTGTAAATAATGCTGTAAAATAATTTTGTTCTTTGAATGGTGTCCACAAGAGTCTTCAGATCCACATAGCAAAGGTAAAAAAAAGAAAAAGTCTTTAAAAGAAGGAAAAACAGAAGTATATTTTTACTAGATGAGAGAGCCTCAGATCCAGCCACATGGATATCCAAAACATTTAACCATTTCTGGGCTTAACATTTCAATACTCAAGTAATTTGAACAACAATTTCCAGAGCCAAATATGTGTAGAATATGGGTAACTAAATCTGTATTGTGACTCCCAAGCCCTCTTAGGAACATGAAACCTTGGAATGCACAGATTCCTCACGTACACAAAATTCTGCTCATCTCCTTGTCTAAAGGCACTTCAAACTCACCAGTAATAATTTACTGCCTTCTAGATCTTCCACAAGAATGCACTTTTTTTTTTAATTTAATTCTTTTACTGTTTTCACTTTCAAGGTCAGAGGATTGAATAAAGTGCAGACAAGAGGGTGTTCACAGAATACATTTGTTGAATGAACACCAAAAAAAAGCAGACTCAACTACCATTTTCCTGAAGAAGGCCAGAAGGGTTTTCAACATCTTTTAGATAAGGATTTAGTGCTTAGGATATTCATCCAGGACATGAGATATTGTTGGTTTAATTTCTCCTGTGTGTGAGGTGACTTAAAACCAGAGTTTCTATTAATACACTTCAGACTTCAAACACTTAATCAGCCCTTGGAGCTGAATCCAAACTCCAGATGTCCCAAAGGAAAGTCATAAGCAGTGAATTAAAGCCTTTGTTCACTCCCTTTTTCTTTGTCCTGACTACTTTTCTGTAATGCAGTTACTCTAGAAAAGTTTCAGACCAAGTGGAAAAATGGTGCAGATAAGATTCCTCACACTCTCATTCCTCATTCATCAACCTAATCCACTGTTACCCAGGTCTTGAAGTCCAGCCCATTGCTCTAAATGTAAAAATCTTGAAGCCCACAGGTTGTGCACTCACTAAGCAGCACAATATTTCAGGACGCCCCTGACTTGCCTTCAACTGAGAGAGTTTTAATCTATACAATTTACCTAAACCGTTTTAGCTTAAACTGCATCTCAGGTATGGTAAAGACCCAGCAGCCACTGTATAACAAACAAGAGTCCTGTTGTCCCAGGGGAAAGTGGAGGAGGTTGTTCTGAAGCTTTCACAGTTTAGCCAGCAGTTAATGATAAGGAAGCAGGCTGGTTTAAGAAAAAATATAAAATTAATCTAAGTAGACCCAAGATTGCAGTGGAATGGCTCCTCAGAACTGGATTCCTGCAGACAAATACCTTTGGACACTGATGACTTGCTGTGTTGGCCCATCTCTCTTCCTGAGGAAGACAGCCACCACTGGCCTTTAGATCCAGGGGGTCTTTTGAAGACCTTAATGCCACAGAGGAAAGAAAGTACAATAGGTTGTTCTGTGTAACAGTGTTAGGTATTTGAAGTGCTTATGTATTAATTCAGATTATGACTGTTAGTGTTTCTGTGCCTAGATTAGTAAAAGTGTTAATGGGGAGACCTTATTGCTCTCTTCAACTACCTGAAACGAGGTTGTGGAGAGGAAGGTGCTGGCCTCGTCTCCCAGGTGACAGGGGACAGGACAAGAGGGAATGGCCTCAAGCTCCACCAAAGAAGGCTCAGGCTTCACATCAGAAAAAAAATTTCACAGAAAGGGTCATTGGGCACTGGTACAGGTTGCCCAGGGAGATGGTTGAGTCACCTTCCCTGGAGGTATTTAAAAGACTGGTAGATGAGATGCTGAGGGACTTGGCTTAGTGATTGATAGGAATGGTAGGACTCAATGACCTTGTGTGTCTTTTCAAACCTAGTGATTCTATGATTCTGTGATTTTTATGTTAGATTACAAAAACATTTAATGAGATTTATGATAAATTCCTGTCTACCTAAATATGGGATGTTATCTCTTGTCCATAATAAGATTTTGTTTATGATAAAGAAAGTGATTATTGTCCAATTTCTTGAAGAAAAATTTACACTTTTGCTTTGGAAGAAGATTATAGGCTATAATGAGACTTGGAAAGAGCTACTAAATATTCAGTATATAAAATACCTAATCCAAAAAGAGGGACAGGGTTTAAGGCACACCCTGTCTTTATTACTTTGTCTTTACATTCCAACACAAAATTCTTCTTGAGTTTCTGACCTTTTACCAGCCTACTCTTACCACATTCTTGCAACCAGGCAAATACTACTTAAAATTGCAGTGCTCAATATTACAGTATTTACATTACTCTACGGCATGGACTTTTCTTCACATTTTAAAGCTCACAAATATATTCAAATTAAATGGAATTTTAAGTTAGATTTTTCAAAAGAATTTTAATACATGAACATCGACATAGATTAGGCTTATTTACAACAAAAATATTACAAATTTCAGTTTTTCTGAAACTAGTAGAATTTAGACAAAACACCCCAAAGGTGTAACATGGTCTTTATATTGCTTAGGTGGTGGAAACTGAAACTATAATGAAAATACCAAATCATGGAAACCAATTTGGCTATTCTATTTGGTATATATTTTTATATATTAAGCACTAAACATTTCTTCATAAATTTGGAACAAACACTTAAAACATTAATGCACAGCCTTAAATATAATTTCATTTGTGAATTAACAGCTCTCACTTAGTTTGGAAAAATCAGGAAAGCTTTTTGTGAATCCTCCAAGTTTAAGAATCTAGACACAAAATAACTGTGTTTATTGATAAGTCATTTTTATTAATGACTTTTTTCTTTCAATTTTTCTAGCTATGTAATCAGGATGAACAAAATATACATAAGTGATCAAACATCAAGCAAAATCTAAGTGGTGGCAAAGCTAATTACTTTGCAGGATATCTGTATGTTAGAAATTACTTATCCAGTCTACACAATGAATATTTAACAGCTGATTCACAAAAGAAAAAAATTTTCAATGAATTTACAAGCAAAAATTGTCCTAATAGCCTTTGTTTTGCGGGAAACCTTATCACTCTTTACAGTTATCTGAAAGGAGTTGTAGCAAGGTTTGTGTCGGTCTCTTCTCCAAAGTAACAAGTGATAGGTCAAGAGAAAATGGCTTTAGGTGGCATAAGGAGAAGTCTATACTGGGCATTAGGAAAAAATTCTTCAGTGAAAGGGTTGTTAAGGATTAGAATAGGCTACTCAGGGACTTAGTTGAGTCACCAACTCTGGAGGTTATTTAAAAGACGTGTGCATATGGTGCTTAGAGGACATGATTTAGTGGTGACCTTGGTAGTGTTGAGTTTACAGTTGGACTTGATAGTCTTAAAGGTCTTCTCCAACCTAAAAAAATCTATGATTCTGTAAATCCTTTTACATGGAATGAAATAACTACTCAAAAGTAGTGCTGGTTATTTTTTTTTAATTGACCTTTCAATATCTCAAAATCACACTGGAGAGCATTTGTGGTCTGAAAATAAACATTTCCAGAATTCTCATCAGGTCTTCCTCTACTTAAAGAAATAAACACAATTTAATTACCTCATTTTGTAGACCAAGATTAAAAGTTGATAATAACAAGTGTCTTTATAAAAAGAACATTCAGATACTTAGGAAACGTGTAAGTTAATTGTTAGTTCCTTTCTTAAGAAATCACTTATCATAATCTGCTACCAGCAGTTAACAGTTGTTATTTTGATGGTGTACCTCTGTAATCACATATGCTGTTGTTTAAACAAAGTATAAAAAATAAAGCATGAAAATGCTGAGTTAGGATGGTATGGAGAGAAGATCTAAGAAAGTCATCATTCTACAGATTTCACTATTGATTTCTTTCCACTTTCTGCCTTTGGCTCTTTTCTTGACATGAACAAACTAGTAAGGAATGCTTTAGAAATAAATACCCATATATATTGATTACTTTCAGAAGTAAATATAGAATATAATGTTTAAAATTAAATCTGACAGCAATGAATTTAATATTTCACCCTGTTATTGATGAGTGAACGCATCTGAAAAAAGCAAAAATGATAATAACCTTTGGCACTGATTTTCCAATCTTTATTTTGTCACCTGTGCAGTAAGAAACATGTAACCCACAGAAAACAGAACAGAATAGAAGAAATAATCAGTATATGTCTACAGTGTACTTGGATCTGCCTTTGCATCTTCAAGAAGGAGTCCTGATAGTAGCTGTGGAGATCATCTGTCATTCTGGTGTACAGCGAGTTCCACTTGTAGAGAAGAAAAATGTCACTAGGATAAACAGTGGATGTTTGGAAGTGTACTATGGATTTAAGTTTTCTGTATCATCTAAAAGAGGGATTTGTTTCTTAGTACAGTTGAAATTAAGTTCCTCCTGTCTTATTACAATATATTCTTCTGTTTATTCTTCATCACATCCTCAGCTCCTAATGTTGATAAGTATTAAAAATATCCTGGAGATATGTATGAATAGGAAAAATGCTCCAAAAATTCCAAAGCATATAGTACAATATGCCTTTCTTACATTGTTCAATAGTCCTTCAAACTTTCTTACTTTGTTTAATACTTAAACCAAAATCTTCCCAATAATCAAATTATCAAACACATATGAATACGGCAAAAGTTCTCTTTTTGCAGAATGCTCTGAAGTTTTATTATTCAGAATATGATGTGTTATTTTAAGCTAATATAATATACAAAACTGTAATAAACTCTCAGCATCTTTGGGACAGTGAAGAGCTGTGAGATACTTGTGGGGATTATTTTCTTCTTAATTGATCTAGACAACACAGCTGAAGAAAAAATGCAATATTACTAAATATGCATGATATAAATACAAATTATTCTTATTAAGAAAGCATTTGTTATTGTAGAAAGCATATCAAGTTATCGGTTGCTTCACTGTTCAGTGATGAAAAATTTGGAAAAACAATCCAGAGGATAGTATCGCATCACTGACAATTGAACAGAGTCCTGCGACTTCTCCTAACTCCATTGGCTGTTAGAGTAAATTTCTACTTTCCCTTCACAGATAATTGAAGCGTTACATGCATTCCATTGAAATTAAATTAGAGACCATGCAAAAACACCTAGAATAAATAAGTTCAGTTTATTGTTTTTATCCTTAAAAGAGAACATTTTAATTTGTTCTTGCTTAATAATTTAAAACATTAACTTGAATGAATTGTTACAGTCTTGGAACTTTGTACTGTAGAGAAAAAGGATCTGTGCATATGAGTTCACCTATTTGTGTAGATAAAAATAAAAGAAAAAGATAATATTTTTTTCCCAAAAAGTCAAGTTAGGACTTCAGATGGTAATCTTCACTGGGCTAGATATTAGCTTCTCTACAAGACAGTACTATGGGTGATAATAATACAAGGTAGTCCTATTTTCTTTGAATTTTCTTATTCGCTTCTTGAATATCTTCACCATTTTTAACAATAAAAATTACAGTGATTTTTTTCGACCAAAAAATAGCCTCTGCACAGGTGAAATCTGCTTTTTAAAATTGTTTTATGCAAATTACTGGAAGTGTGAAAATTTTCCTAAGTAGTATTTTCAGTATACAATTTGAATTTAGTACTTTTAACAGATAATTTCAGGGATAGAGCTGAATAACTTTATATAAGCTCATTGCTTTTGACACATGTCCTTTTTTGACATGTAGCTAGAATCGTTCAGTCCAGCATTGAATACAGTGCCCTATTTTATTTCTGTGTTTATTTATTTGTTTTAACTTTTGTGTTATGACATATTGTTGGGAATTGTTTCTTTAAGTGCCCTGGCAGGGTGGGGCACAAAAGCGGTGAATGACTTTGTTGTGATATGTTAATGAAGTAACCTGGGGATGGGGGCAGGAGTTTTCAAGCTAGCAACAATGTTATGTGAGATGGGCAAAAAAGGCTTGTTGCAAGGGCAGAAGTGACCAATCAATGTTTACCTGATGTTTTGGCCTGCTTAGCCTATATAAGCAGCAAGTTAACCATTAATAAAGGATTTCATCTGAAATCATCTTGATTTGTTCGTGAGGTTCACTTGCCCCCTCAGCCATAACATATGGTTATGAAACCTTATAAACAGAAATTTTTCAGGACAATTATTTAAATATTTATAGTTCTAATAGGATTCTAGCTCCATGAAAATAATTATTTAATTATTCAAAAGCTAAATCTTCTGGGTTTAGTATTGATCTTGATTATAATTTCTTTTTTCCCTTCAAGAGCACAGGCAAAAAAATATGGCAGCTCTGAAAACTGAAAAAAACACTAAAAGTATAACCTTCTCTTAATCTTCCTAACACAATGCAAAACATAGTTCTCTTAGCCCATACAAACACAAAATACATTTGTCAGGGCTGCAAAGTCAAATGCTGAAGGATGAAAGCTGTTGTAGGTGTATGTATTACTATCATGTTAACTGAGAAGCAGGTGGAGAATAACAAGTGGCATGTAGAGAGCTATTATGGATATTTCTTCTCTGTTCTAAAAAATGTATATTCTAGAAGGCAGCTGCTATTCTTAAAGTCATTTAGGTTTTCCTTGAATTTGAGTATACGTATGGTTTTGTTTAATTAGACACAAAGTAAGGTAGGTTAGAACTTTTTTTTGGTGTTTTTCCATCATAAATTAGTACTTTTTCATAATCAATGAGAAAACCTGAGTTCATATTTTGTACTGATTGAATAAAAAGACATTGTTTCTAAGAGTTATCTACTAATTGATGTACAAGAGGCAAGAAACAGTACTTCTGTTTAGGGGATTAAAGTATGTTTGCTTATAGAATGCTAAAATTAAGGGCTTAGTGTTAAGTTAAACTACAATTTGCTTATAGCTTAGCATGATTGGGTAGCTTTGACATAAGTGAACTTTGTTTGTTAGCAAAAATGACTAAGCAGAAAAGGAAAAAAATGGTATAGGACATCTTGCTTGGCAAAGATTACGAGGACCGAAACTTATGACTGAAGGCAAGATATCTCCAAAACAAGCAAGAAATGACCACAGAACCTTAGTACAGATAAGAAAGGAGGAAGAACATCTACAGAATTAACATGGGAAAAGGCCCCAGGTTTAAAGCCAAGCTGGAAGGTAAGGAAGCTATACCAGCTACAAACCTTAAAGGTAAGAAAGGAGACCCTGAGGCAGCATACCTGGAAGAAGGAAGGAAAATAAGAAGCAGGGACACCCCTACCCCTGAAATATCATTGGATCACCTGTCACATGGACAACATGTGAAGAAGACACTGCTGGGGCTAGATCTGAGATTGTAAGGGTATAATTGCCCAGGGCTGCTGTTGTTCAGGGTGTACTTCTCTGGAGGCACACAGCTCAAGATGTAATAAACCAAATCTGTGACAGAAACAGTTCCCTAGATACTTGGATCCAGGATCATTTGTATCTTCTTTGTCTTGAAAATGTTTTTTTGGCTCTGCAAGCTTCAACAGGAAAAATGGATAATGTTCCCCTGGTAATAATCTAAAGTGTAGTCATTACAGTACTTCAGGCAGTTAAAGATTGCCTTTTCCTCTGTGAGTTATGTAACTGCTAGGCAATTTATACCTCTACTTTTTTACATTTTCAGTAGAACTTAGGTGACCTTTGGGTGCTCTGCCTGCTTACATATGTTTCATAACAGAGCTAGAGGCAAGAAGGTAAAAGCATCTATCCACCTTTATCTTCAGGATTATTCTTCCAAATATATCTAAAAGACAGCAGTAGATCATGTCAACAGGAGCTAAAAGAAATATTTATGGGGTTTTTTGCATTGCATTTAATAACAACATCACTTGGACTTAAAAATCTACTAAACCAAATTACTTTGTAATTCTCAAAGATGTCTTGTTTTTATTGTGCTATTGTCTTATATATCTGAGTTGGTAGCTAGCAAGAACACAATTTGTAAGAAAAGGGAGATGAAATCAGTCATGTGAAACATTGAACATAAAATCTGTTAAGACCATGAAACTCATACATCCTCTTGTGTGGAGAATGACACAACTCGCACATGTTAAAATGTTAAATACAGCCCAAATAGAGAAGTACTAGTTTTATAGAACTAGGAAACATATGGAAAAGACAGTGGAAGAGCTTAGAATAATTGTACAGGTCTTATTTTCTAATTAACTTGTTCTGGTTTATTCCTTTGTTTGTTTGTTTGTTTTGTAAAAGAAGGCTCACGTAAACCACCGTGGTTTACTACATTGTTCATTATTACTTTGCTACTTTTCTGCATTTTGTAATCCTTTCCCTAGATTTCATTCTTGATACTAAGAGGAGCTCTGAAACCTGGATACATATTATCTTTTGGAACTCTTACATAAGAACCAACGGATAAAAGATAACAACTTTAGAATCAGGCCCTTAGTGTCTGCCAAATGATGTTATTCTAGAAATAACATACAAGAAAGAAACACTTGACATACATACTTAATCAAGAATTAGAGCCTTGACAAAATTTTACTATGTTTCCATAAAATTATTATAGTTCACAACGTAGAAGGGTCGTCATACCGTGGCTTAAAATATTTGTATTCAGTCAAGAGTGATTTCCAGCAATTCCCTAGTTTTTACCCTCTCCATTCTTTAGTGGGAAGTATTCATTTTACATATTGCCTATTACAAAGCGTTCCATAACATCCATGTCAGAATACTGTTGCATATGCTCCGAGTGTTAGATTCTAGCCTTTTTGTTGCATATTTTATAGATTTCCAAGAAGGACAGCTAACTGCACTGTGCTTCAAGTGTTGTTTGTTCTTCATGGGTACCTGGTTGGCTATGTAGCTGTCAGATTTATCCTTCTCTTTGAATTAGATTTGTGACATAGAAAAAACACATACAGTTCACCTAATTTACACACCTATCTACGTGTATTTAATTTAACTCTTAAATTTTAACTTTGTTGTATGTGCTTTTTTTTCTAGTATTCATTTCCATATAACACATAAACAATTTCTGCAGTGGAATTACACGTAAATGCAAATAAAATCCTCCAAATCAATATTTTTAATGAAATACAGTTTATGCTACAAAAAGTATCAATGTAATGGGTGGTATTGCTTGAAAACATCATCATCAGAATAACATAAAAAAAAGTGGACAACTATGATTTAAATACATTTTAATATACTATGCTTTGTCTTCTTTTTGGTTTTCATCAAGCTTTAAAAGAGTTTAAGGTCCTTGTGTGGCCCTCTTGGCACCATATCTCAGTGTATTTTTAATTATAGAAAGAAGATTTCAAATTAGCTGACATTAAGGGATCATTTCAGATGAATAATTGTTGATATCTGGTGCCATAAAAGAGCACTAAGATATACAGTTTAGCATGCAGGAGTCTATTTGGAAAGATGTATAATTCCCCTGAGTCCTTTCTCGCAACTGCCAGACTTATGTGGATGCAATCACATTTGGCAGAACTGGCAAATACAAAACAAGACTAGCCATCAACAGCACTAGACAGCTATTCTTAAGGAACTGAATTTTCCTCTAAGTCAGATAGACTTATGGCTGTTCTTAAGTTCTCCCCTAAATCAGAGTGACATAAGCACTTCCATCCTGAGATACTTGTCTATAGTGATCAGCTTATGGGGTCTTTTAAAGATGGTAGCCTCTCTCTACATATTATTTACAGAAGACTGAACAGCTTCTTTATTTTATTTATTTTGTGTTGATTTTTTTTTTCTAAATAGCTAAAGAAGGTGAGATGAACTAACCATAACAGATAGGCATAGTAGTGTTGGGCTGGTGGTTGGGCTTGATGATCCTAGGGGTTTCTTCCAGCTTTCATGATTCTACGATCCTATGAAAAAAAACATTAAAAATCAAACTTACAGGGAAGGTTAGGAAAATTCATTTAGAGCCAACAAGCCTACTCCTCAGCTCCCAAACTAAATGTGAAGACTAAAGAAACATATGACTAAGAAGGCACCTTAAATTGTGACTCTCTCTAGCAGTGACATTTACTCCAGGTCTACATAAATATTCAGATATCGCCTTTCAGTGCATGATGGCATACAAGGACTATTTGGTCAGTGATCCACTAAAGCAATTAAGGTTTCCAGAGAACTGAAAATCACAACGGTCACTCACATTCGTAACAAGTATTCAACTAACATTCTGAATCTGATATGTTTTGAGACTGAAGGTAATGCAAGGAAGTCTGCAACTATATCAACTGTTATGTGAATCTTCACACATACATGCATGCTTTCTAAAAACTGTATAGTGTACAAACTCGACTATATAAGAAAAGCTTTTAGGTGGCCCTTCACTGCTGGTGCCTGTCTTTCTCATGTCCTAATAAATTATTTCACAAGGAAATTATTGCATAGAAAATTTGCTTTTATAAGACAAAATGATGTATCAGAATTTTAATGTGAGCCAAACACAGTAAATTTCACATAATGCTGAATTATTTTTCAAATCAAATTTTATGTGATTACTTTATAACAAAGTATAACTTTTAATTGATAGTTAGTGGCTTAAGGAGTTGTAAAATACCAGGATGTAAATTGAACTCCTCAAAAAAAAATCAGCTGCAGATATTCTTCTATAATTTCTCATTAATAAATCAAGAAATATATTTAAATTAATGTTTCAATAAAACTAGCAAATCCTCCTTCTCAGTTGAAGAAGGAATACCCAGCCTGGTATTGTTTTAGAAAGCATATTCTATTGATATTGTTTCTTGAAACATGTAGACAAACAGTACACATTGGATTAGGCCCTCATAGGAACACACCTATTTTTCTGTTTGCAAATGGTGCAGACTGAATAAAGAATAAAGGCATTCAGCAATCCAGGCACAGAAACCAATACTAAGCAATAACTGAAAATTACGTTTGCTTGAAAACTGTTGAGAATACTGATCAGTTTCAACAGAAAAAAAATTAAAGTCAGTATTAAAATTGCAAAACCTTTTTGTTTCTAGGTACAATTGTTCCAAGTTTTAAGAAACAGCAACAGAGAACAATGAGTACAGTCCTTCAGCCTCCAAAAACTCTCAAGATAACCCACAAATGTTAGAATACTTGTCCTAAGGTTAGCTGGATAACACTAGACAGTTCAGATGGAGTAACTAGGTTATGGAGGCATAGACTCAGACTCGGTAATGAAATGTGCCTACGAAGAATAATGGCTCTCTCAAAAAAGTTTATCTCTAATCAAGTGTGTTATGCACCACTGAATTTTTGTTCAAGGACTTTGCTGTTTAATAGCTGTTTGGTGGCATTTGGAGTTGGATGCTGTTATTAAACAATGTAAAAAAAGCTGATTTGTTTCCTTGCAGGAGGAGTTAGCCCTTTTACTCTCACTCAGAGTTAAATAAAATGACCCTCAATTTAAATAACTACAGAGAAGGTAAAGCATATGCATTTGATAGTGAAAATATATATATACACGTCGTCTATTCTCAGACTTGCAATCCTTTCAGTAGTTGTAGAATTTAATTTTTACATCTTTTCACAGTACAAGACTAGTTTCCAAAATCTTGATGCAATGAAATCACCAAAATATTTAACTTTTTCCAGAGATTCAGAAATAATGCCATCATTCCCAGTAACTCCATTATAAAATAATAATTAAAAAAATAAAACCACATATGTCTATGAAAATCTGATCACTTCTACTCAAAGGCAGTCTACAATGGCAATTTAGAAAGTCAGGCTCAACTTTCCTTAATTTCCACACAGCAGTCACTTATTGCATCAACTTTCGTGAAACTTGGGGTTCTTCTGACCAGACAGGTACAGCTAAAGAAGTATCCACAGACACATATCATTCTAATCTGTGTTTGAATCCAATGGCTGATTTAACATTCTCATCTGAACAGATCAGACTAATTTTGAGCAGGAAGGTCATGCTCAGTGACCTAACCTAAGGTATCTAAAGCCATTTGATATATACTAACATTCCATCTCATACTTATCTGCTAATTCTAAAGGTTCTGAAGGACGTCTTTTGACATAAGCCAGCACTATGCAGATAGACTTCCTAAAGCTCTGAAATGGCCCAAGATAACCATTTTTAGACAGCTGAAGCAAGCCTGCAGTGCCTATTCAATTCTACAGTTTACAAAAGTTTAAAAAGCCTAACTCAGATTTTGCTATCCATGTCTGATGAGATGACTTTGAGCCACAATGAACATGTACATCCGATCCTGCTAAGGGCCAGGCTTAAAATGGACATTTTAAATTGCCTTTGAAAACTCATATTTAATATAGTAATAGACTAGGGGAATTCACAGAATCCTAGATTCATTCTATCCAACTGTGTATGCTTAAATAAGTAGGCTCACCTGATCTCCCTGTGCATGTCAGCCTGTGTAAAGCCTAAATGGACAGTCTTGTGGTCTTGAACCAGTGCTCAGGTGAGATAAAATCCACATGTACTAGTGTTTATTTTCAATAGATAGTTTGGTTATGGCCACTCAGTTTAATCAACATAGACACCAACTATGTCCTGCAACTTATTTATAAGGCCAGATATCTGCTCCACATTTGTTTCATTTACTAGTATAGGTGTATTTTGTACGAATAGCACAGTGCCTTACTGCAGACAATCCTAACTAAGATGCACACATGGTTGTGCTTATGCCTTAGTTTTCACATATGTCTCTGTGGAAACCCGTAGCTACATACCATGAAGATATTCAGACTTGGACTCAGGGCTAGAGAACTGTTTTACATAACTGTCCATCCTAGTTACTATTCATCTACACTTCTGTTCAAAAGATTATGTTGTTTCAAAGGTGTGGACTGCTATTTAAGTGCTCTTGTAAATAATTCTGATAAGCATCATTAAAAACTTGAGTCAGTAATTATTATTTTCCCATATCAATATTAATATTTTAACATTATTTTTCCTCCAGAATTTAAATGAGCAGTCAAAACATCAAGATTACTCAAAGCTACAGTTTTCAGAAAAAAAAATATATTGAATAATGTCATTCATTTATATTTGATTTTTTTAAAATTTTAAAAAAATAGTTCAAAATTAGAGAGGGTATGCTTTGGTCTTGAAGGAATTGCACTGAGATATTTTATATATCTATTCTCTTTCATGTGTCAAACACTTTAGTCGCACTATGTCTAAGATAACTGTAACATGATACATCTATTCTTTTTGCATAAATCCTTGTGCATCCAAACGGAAAAATACACAGTGTACAATAGCCTACTACTACTGTTACCCTGGTTGATATGATTTACAGCTTAATATTTTCTTCCTAAGTGTTTTAACGGATGCCTCAAAACAAAACTCTGTCCAAGACAGATATGGCATGAAGGAAGTGATTCCAGAAGACGGCTTCTAGCAGTTACCACTTAAGACCTTATCACAAAAATACCAGGCCTGCAGACTCAGAAGACTGATTTAGTTGTCTTCAAAGGCTCATATGGTTTTTGATGAAAAACTAATGCTGAAGAAACTAGTTGCAGAATAAGTATTTATAGGATTTGCGATTATTCTTTTAGGGGCAGAAATCAGAAAAGACAGGCTAGTTTGAAAGGACACTTAAAGCAACCCATTTACGTTAGAAGAAACAAAAGGTACAATAGAATCCCTTCAATGGCAGAGCAAAATTTCAGGCATAGGCTATTCCAAATTTTCTCGGTTCTTTCCAGTTTTTTATAAGGCTTTTGGAAGATATTTAGAATATTGTAATAGTAAAGGGGCAAAATCCTAAATGATTTAGATATTTTGTTTGTACAAATCTTATGGGATATACGATTTCTGTCCTTGTAAAATATTCACATCATAATACGTACATCTGAAGTTTCCTATACATGAAAGCAAGGTGTTTCCAAACTTACCAACTCCATTTCAATACATAAAGAAGTATATGGTTCACCTGGAACATACATTTCTCATATTTTTGGCAATTTTTTATTGAAATATATTTTGTTATTTGCTCAAGAATACCCATGTGATTTTCTCTTCTTTCCAAAATGTAATCAGTGAACAAACTATTTTAACCCCTTCAAGTTCTACAGATTATTGAATTAGATATCACTTTACAGAGAAAATCTATTCTTGTTAACAAAAACTGTTTGGAAAATAGTTTCCAGTTCTTGAAGTAAGCACTATCCTTATGAAATCATTTGAATGGTTCAGAATACTTACAGTGCTTAATACCTTCTATAGCTGTTTCAAAAAAACAAAAGATCATTTGTAAAACTGCTATTTATCACAACAAAGAAGTCATGTTTGGAGAAAATCAAACTAATGCTGTTAGTTTTATCAATCTGTTATTTTCTGTGGTACATACCTCAGTTGTACATAAGCAATGTTCCATGAATCCACATAGTGTGTAAATTAAAATGCTAAGTCGGTTAACCAATTTTAAGATTTTGATGTGGTGGGTAAGAATTGAACTTTAGCAAAATGTGGAAGAATTTGCAATAAATTTAACTGTCAATTTTAATATTTTCATGTTTCCCTTTAAAGATGTTACTGCCAAACTACAATTTCAAATAGAAGAGATTATACTATCTGATAAAAGTAACATTCATGTAATGGCTTACTTTAAGAAGCAATTTGGCACCAAATATTAAAGCTGAGTACTGGGAGAGCTCAGCAATCACACTTTTAACCGTTTGGTTTAATGTCCATCTCTATAAATGAAATAATAAATGAGGTTTTGAAGAACTTAATTATAATACTCCTGGGAAGAGAAAGAGTTTTTTCCCTGTAAAATATAATATTCCAAGTGCTCTCATATCAAGTGGCAGCTAATAGCATTCCCAGTCAGAAATAGTCTTGACTCTGCTTCATTCTGAATCATATCTTTGTACAAAACGTAGTCCAGTAGCAATCATAAAGTAACTCTATTTTTCTTTTCTAGGTCATGCTCAAAATTAACCATGGACACAGCCTTTTAAGATGCCTACGCTGAATCCCTTACACAGACTTTTACTGCCAGCTCACTGTCAGGTTTATTCTGGACTATTCTAAAGAGTACTCTTCAAAAAAAAAATATGCCACAGAAAAGCTCACTCCTCAGCTATGTGGGTGTAAACCAGCTTGTTCTCCTCTGGGTTCTGACCAAGGACCAGGCCCTGGCCCTCGTTTATTTAGTAATATCATCATAACTGTAGGATTCTGCTGTCTCTGAGACATACACAGTGTCAAAGTGTTTTAGCACATATCTCCCACACTCTAAAGGGAGATTCAAGAATGTTTCTTCTCTTGGCTTTAGATAGTCTGTTATCTGCACTTTTTACAGAGAGCTTGAAATGGATTTTTTCTAGTGGTGAGTTACAACCAGTGAAGAAAACAAGGATGATACTGAACTGAAGAAAACAAAGATGTTGGAACACAGTGCAAAGTCTAGGGGAACTATGTCAAAAATCTTAGATTTTTTTTTAAATTAGTTCTTCAATCATTTCTGCTCTCTTCATGAATATAGTGTCTTTTTTTCAAAATTGATAATTATCAGTGTTTTATGTTTCTTTTCAAGATAGGTCTGGTTATCTTGATGGATGTCTATCTCATGTACTCTCTTCTTTGATTTCTGCTGAAATAAGGTAAAACTGTTAGCAAAGTAAAAGATACTCAGTTTTTTTAAAAGCAATTTCATCTTCATGATCTGTCAAACTACTTGATTTAGAACAAGAGAGAATAAGTAATTACAGAAGTCAGGCATATATACGATGCTGTTTTAAATGAGACAGCAAGGGTACTACTAGATCTTTTTTTTCATGCCAAAAACTGTATCTATCTACCACTCTTATGATGACATGTCATATTTTGTTACTGTTCTTTTCCAGATGAATCTTGCCCTTATGCCTGTTGCACTTTTATTCCTACAAAATTATGTTGCATATTGATTAGTACAGGCCACGATGGAATTTAAAGTCTAAACAAAGGAGAGGTTTGTGGGAGTTCTTGTCAACACAAAATGTTAAAACCATTTTGAATTTTTAATCATCAAATCCAACGAGCAAATATCATGCCCCATTTTAAGTGACTCTGTCCATTTGAGAAATGTCCTTCCAATATAATGAAACTTTTTAAAATTGTAGGTCAAATGACCTGCTTGGGGATTTCATTTTTATTCTGCATTCATGGTGCTGCAAATGATTAAAATGCAATGGACTAAGAACTGTGTAGGGATATGGATAGATCTTTGCTCAGAAATGTTGTGGAACAAAGTTGAATGAACAATTAAACAGACATATAGTATTATACTTCTATTGCATTATTATACTTTCTATTGCATCTATTCTAAATCTAAAAGAACATCTATGAAATTCAATGCTGCCAGAAAAGCCTCTTAAGAGGAAAAATATTAATGGCTAGTACAATAAGAATTCTTTCTTTTTGCATTCCATCTATCAGCCTCTTTTGCAATGGTGAAAAGCAATCTGGAGGCTCATTAGGGCATTTTGCAGCATCTTGAAAGCTGTTTCAGGGAGCTGTCAATCTGAAAGTGTTCTAGTTTTTCTCATCCTAGAATTATCAAGGCTGAAAAAGACCTCTAAGATCATCAAATCCAACCATCAACCCGATATCACCATGCCTACTAAAGCATGTAATGAAGTGTCACTTCTACACTTTTTTTAACACCTCCAGGGATGGTAGCTCCAATGGTAGCAGTATAAAACTTTCTAACACTTACTGAAAGAACAGGAAACTTAAAAATTTAACGTTTTAATCTATCATGGATACTTTGGCCTAGGCCTCTTCTTCCTACATGCAATTGTACATCCTAAAAAAAAAATCACCTCTATAGAGTATAGATGCTGTATAGGCACACAAGAATGAGACTCTTTACCCTCATTCATACAGTACAGTTCAAATTAATTGATTAAGAATTAATTTAGGGTTGTTCTATGACCTGATCACAGTGCTCCCTTCTGACATGTTGGTTTAGGTGTACACAAATAAATATAGAGCAGCATAATGAATATCCTAGCTTTGTAGAAAAGAAACTACCAAATATTTCTAACTTTGTCAAGAAAATCTGTAGGGAAATGTCTGGACCATATGCTTGATGTTGCATATAAGACAAGAATTGACCTTCTAGATAGAAATGTTCAAGCCAAAAGCCTTAGCAGTGCCCTTTCAATTTGCTTTACTTACTTCATATTCAGTATACAACAAGCACACTAGAGGATTGAAAGCTGATGGTTGTCACATGTGAGAGGCAGTAATAGCCCTCATTACATCTGCCACTGCAACTAAAAATGCAAATTCAGCTGACAAACCATCTAAATTTGGCTGAAGGATAAAAAGCAACTTAGCAGATCAGAGCTTAAAAATACCCTTCTCCTTCATTTTGTTATTCCAGCTTTACACTAGTAGTGGACTGAATTCAGCAAATGTGCACTTGCAGAAAATCGTAAAACAGCAAATCGGGCCTCTTTATTTTATTTCAGGACAAACCCTGAATTTCTTAAATACAGCCATGGTCAAAGGCATGTCGATCTTCTGCAGAACTGACAAAATTTTGTTTTTAAATACCACCTTCTCCATTCTAATGTCACATCATCTGTAAAAGCAGTCTATAGAAGTGTGGTTAAAAGGGTCTACCCATTGCAAGTTTTCATAATCTTAAAGTTCCTACTGGGAAGAGTCAGGCTGGTGGAGAGTGATTGCAAAGACCCTTATTTCAGCCTGGTAAAGAAGCAGTTGCATGCTTTCCAAATGCTTCCAAAGAAAGAAAATGGACTCAGGTAAAACCACCTTCTTCTTTCAGAGCAGTATTACACCCATTTACATGGAGACTCTATTGATTTATCTCACTGGTTTAAGGCTTAAACTGCATACAAAACCCTTCTATCCTCCACCCTGACTTCAGAGAACTACAGAGAAAAGCACAACCCTGAAAACCCTGAGTGACAGGTGGGGTTGTGGAAACATAACAAGTAGAGGGGCAATAGATAGGCCTTAGACATAGTTGTTTTAATTGCATTGCATCACTGTTTGAAAGCCATTCCTATTAAAAAGCTAGCAATATCATGAGAGGATTTGCAATGTTAGCAATATGAGGAAATCTAAGCCACCTAATAACAAAGTGTAGTAAAGTGAGTTGTCATTCAAACTAAAGAAACAGTTTATGGTATTTACATGCAAAATTCCAAGAGGCAAACAAATCAGCAGCTTTTCTGTAAGTCTCCTTTAAACTAGAAGGAAATGGAAGAAGTTGTGTGCTCCTCCTCTGTAACGGCAGATGATATTTATTTTGCAAGTAATCTTCCAGTTCTCTGCATAGCCTTTTAAATATAATATGATAACATGTTTTATTTTTTAAAATGTTAGCATGTATTTTGGAGTTTTTTAGAGAAGCTAAAAGAGTATAGAATTGATATAGTCATGATTGGAAGACATAGGAGCAGAATAAGGAAGGAGCAGAGGCAGATGCTAGTAAATCAACGAACTTCTGGTAGGAGAGACTGTGTGTACAGCTAACAAAAGCAATTCCCACCAGAAGGTTTTCAAAACTTTATCATGTAAATGAAGGTCATTGCAGGTGGCGCAAGTCAAATGCACAGTCTATTACTTGCTTTCATATGGGAAAGATTATAAAACTACTATGACTGTGCAACAAGAATTAGTTTTCATTACCCTGCCTAATTATTTATATCTTTGTTCTGTTTTGTATATCCCTTGAATAACAGTATTATTTATTAAACTTTAATTAGAGTACCAAAAGATTAACACAATTATCCCATTTTTTCTGATAGATGCTTAAGCTGATGGTTTTGAAGCAAACCCTTGAAGTTTATTCTAGCCCTTATTGGTCTCTGTCATATCTTGGCAAGATGGTTAAACAATCCTGTTTGGGGTTATTTTGGAAAAAGGATTATATCAAATTTCAAAATTAATCCAATTATCAGATTGATAGTATACTTTCAAAATAAATCCCTTAAACTCTACAGGATCAATATGGATTGCAGTAGTTCTGCTTAGCTATCAGTCCTCAGAATAATAGAGTATTATCTATTCAGTGGCACTTGGTACAGAAAAGTTCTAGCAATTCAGCTGGTACAGAATGTATAAAGTCATTCCCAGGTAAAAGTTAACGTTGAGGCTATGGTTTAACAGTTGCCTGCTCAAATTGTATTTTGATTAGGATCAGAATATAACCTGAATCCGTATACTAAACTTGTCTACAGAGAACTTAGTATGGGTAATACTTAAATTAAAAATATAAATTAAAGAAATAATCAGTTTATAGAGATTAGTAAATTACTGCTGCTGAACATACTGCATATAAATGTTTAACATTGTGCAACAATTCCTGCTGAACCATCTTAGATGTTTCAAAAAGCTCAGCTCTGTAAAAAGCCCTTGCCAAACACAAGCAGAACTCACAGAATCTGGTAGAAAAAAGGAACAGTAAATAATAAATAAAATCTTTGTATCATGTATGATGATATTAATAGGCTAGAGAGTACAAATAATTGCACAGAAGTAAAAAAAGAGGAAAAAAATAAAGCACATAGAAGGCAAATTGCTTTTTAATAGAAAATTGTATTTCTGCATTTTTAAGACAATGGATTTATTCATTGCTTTTCTTAATAATTCTTTAAGAGCTGTTTAAAGAACAAGAAGTTATTCTCACCTTAATACTTTCCCAGGAGAATACTTCATTATTAAAATTATCTTCCAATTTCAGTCATTTGGGGTGAGAAATAATATACATTTGTGTTTGTACAAAAAATGTCTCAATGAGTAAATAAACTGTCAGAGACATGTTGAAAACTCAAAAGATTAAGGTATTACTCTTGTTTCTTGAAAGCCCTAATTCAAAATTGAAGACACAAAATTCAAATGCATTTCTCAAATACAAGTTAGTAAAAAAACCATTGCAACCGGAGGAATAAACAGTTATGTATTAATTCTGCTACAAATAAAGACAAATAGTGTATGTCTATGTAATGAGCTTTTAATTCTCCTTTATTTTTGGAACTCAGCTTTCCAATTTTTAACAGTATGCTTAACATACAGAAACCAATAGAAATGTGATATACTAAGTAAGTCAGTGTGAAAAGCTATTTTCCCCTAAAACTATATTTTGAGAGCTTGAGGTTTATACACTTACATGCCTCAAAGGGATAAGACTCATGTCTGCTACATCTGCAAAAAAAAAACAAACCTGCAGTCCTCACATGATGGTTCTGGAGAAGTTCTTTTTCATGTCTCAAAACTTTACTTAAAAGTAAATCTTCATATTTCTCTCTCAGTACTTGTTATCAAACACCATTATGACTGTGATCCATGAGGCATAATAAATTTTAATATTCCCAAAAGGGGAAATGCATAAAATGAATCTAAATTTCTAGCATGATGAATATCTATGAATATATAAACATTATAAACCACAATGATGTTATACAGAAAAAGATATTTCCCTAGTGTATATGTTCTAATAAGGAAGACTGACCAGACAAAAGAATTATCTCAAAGAGTATATGGGAATCATGAAAGGCTTTTGAATTAAATACAGTTTCCCTAATCTGTAGCAACCTAATAAGGCTTCCTGATGAAGCTTATTGGCAAGGCAATCTCTCCTATGCAAAGTCTGTAGGAAGTAAGTTTAAGCTGAAAATAAGTAAAATAATCTTCTTTTTGGAAGAATTTTTGCCCTTTTCATTCTTTTATCCCTCTGTTTACATTTTAGTGAGTGGCCTTTTTCTTCTCATTTTCTTCATACTTCCATGCCTTCAGAGGTGAACCTGAACACTTTTAAAATACTTAGTAACACGTAAAGGAATTACTGTTAGACTGAGAACAAAACACTCAATATTAAAGCTAGTATCTGTGAAGATAATAAGGGTGCAGCCTTCTCTCTCTACCATCTCTCTGCTTTCAGCATGTTGTTCTTATCCTGTGCAGCAGAAATGTAGCTCTAGCTATAACGACATTGCGCATATTTACCCCTGTTTATAGACTCCTTTCACCTTACTTTTCCATCACATCTCTGTTTGAAGCTACCTGACATATACATTATATATCTAAGTACAAAACAGTTTACGTTTCTATCACTATATCAAGAAGATCTTCATACAGGACATATTTGGTACATCAAAAATAAGAAATAATAAATACTGACAATTGTCATTGAAATTATGTAGAACTGGTTTTTGTTCATTACTTTGTTTCTCAGATGCCTATAAAAGCAGTCTATTCTCAGTCTAATTAATTGGTCAACTGAAACTGGAGACTTTCTTTCACATGAATGGAAGTCCATAAAGTTTTCAGTGGAAGAAACCAGAACTCTTTTTCCTCTTGTATCAAGTTTTATTTACACATTATTAAACCACATAATTTATTTGAAAGGTTTAAAAACCCTATTCATTTAAAAAACTTTAAAAGTAATGAAAACTGCCTAAAATTATTGAAGAGAATTGTGTGGAGTTAATGAGCCTTGAGGCAAATGAGCCTTGAGACATTTTTAAATATGAAAAGCATACATTTCATACTTACCCAAGATTAGCTTGTATCAGTCGTCATAGAACTGCACATATAAATAGTTATGTATATAACGTCAAATCTATTTGAGAGTGATTACAGTAAGAGCTTCTAGCACTAAAATATTCCTGACTTCCTTTTTTTTTTTGTCTCTGCAAGTTTCAGTCACAATACATTTCTCATTGATTTGTACATAGGTGAGAAGATTACTAATTACTGCTTGTTAAGTATAACGAGTCACATTAAGGCTTTGATTTCATTACATCTCCAGCCACTCATTCATTTTGGGTAATCATGTTAATAAAAACATACGAAAAAGTAAATTAATAGAGGGTATTATGAGTTTTCATATTGTGTAGTGGAGCATGACTGATTTTACGAGGCTTAATAATTGTTCTATATAGGACTCTTGTAACCATAAACCCCTTTTTCTTCAATAAGCTGTTCACAGTCATTTTTAACTAGAAAGGTGCATCTCCTATCATTTTTATCCATCTTGTCATCACCTTAACAGTCAAACGTAAACAGTCCTGCATAACTGGCATGTTAAATAATTAGAAGTTTTCTCTAGAGCAGTTCTACACACACTTGCATGATTTAAGGGCACGTTAATTTATTAAACTGTTAAATCTTCACAGAAATGTGAGAATTTTTCCAGGCAGTTTCTAAAGAACTATAGTGGTTTTGCTGTATTTTTTTTTCAAAATAACAGGACTCTTGTTGTAGAAGACACCAAATAAGCACTTGCTTATTACATTAGGTACCACTTCAACCCGGCAACAACAATTATATTTGTTCATGAGAGATGGAAGGAATTTTTGGACTATTAGCTATTATAAAGAGTCATGTAACAGTTATTGTATTCAGGACAAAATAACCTGTTATTGTCTTTAAATCAATTTTTTATTTTAATATCAGCTATTTTATAGAAAAACAATCTAGGCCTTAAGGGTTTTATTTTCACCTGTGATACATTTATTTCAAGTCATTTGCAGAAAATACTTAACTCGTATCTCTTATATCTGAAGGCACGTAAAACCCAAGAATTTTGTTGTTTTCAGATTTGAATAGCTGCACATTCTATTGATAACATTTAGGCACTATTCTCAGATTAATTACATCCATGTTCACAGTCTTTCACAAGCAAAGCAGGATTCTGAATGCTGGTTTTCCTTGGTCCAGTTGAATACCTAGAAACATCACCCATAATAATTTTCAATTTATCCTAATATATGTGCCATAACTAGCTTTGGCTTTCTTAAGCTATTCATTTAGTAATGGGATAACATGAAAAATAAATGTTAAACTTAAGAATCTGACTTTGGACTCTAGGATTTAAACTAAAGTGAAAACTTAGCCAATAGTCCTAAAAACTAGCTAACTTACATATGCTCACTGGCATGTACCTAAGAGCCTGGGATTTAGATTAATAGGGTGGGAATTGTTTCATTTAATTTAAGTTTAAGTAAGTTCAATACCTATGTCTACATGTGAGCTAGGCATCTAGATGTCCACCATAATTAGTGGAGATCGCCAATACATTCAGTGGAATTTGGATCCCTGCCTCACAAGTAGATAAATTTTAGCAGGATTCAGTTGTCTAAAAAAATATTTCTAATATATTTTCTGTACCTTAATACATCCTGTCTGGCCTCTAGCTGCTACCAGGAAAGCCACAGGTCTTCCTTAACTTCTGTATTTTAACTTTGAAACATCTGCAGGTTCCTCAGAAACTATTAGGGCATCAATAATGATACTAGACAGACATGTTCAGGCAGGTGAATCTCTCATGGGGCTGTGTGGATATGAAGTCTATTATTCTGGCTGAAAATCTCATTCCCATTCTCATACTGTTTTAAACAAGATATTGGAGCATGAAGAGTTCAGTCATACTTTTTCAGAGCCGAGGCTGACAACACCTACCTTCTGATAACAGCAGCGAAGTCTTACAGAAACACCCAGGAAATAACTATATAATGGTAAGAGTACTCAAGTGTTGGTAGAGTAAATCCTAGTTTTATAAGGCACTTCTAAGTAACAGATAAGTCAAATGTCTCTAACAAAGATTGCAAGGATGCAGAATTAATGCCTGAGCTTGGATTAGATCATTTTTTGAAATGCATTCCTGTGTTTCAGCTGTATGTTACTCAAATGGAAGGATTTGGTTTTATTTAGATCTTTTTCTTCTTGTTTAGGTCAATATGGAGAAATTTAATCAGATTGAATATTTCACACTCTTGAATAGTACAACAAAAATTTTAGTGCTCTGCGACATTTAGAAATAAATGGATAAAATATACGAAATTTCAAAATACAAAACTGCAAAATTTTACTATGAGTAATTTATAAAATTGTGATATGATCTACTACAAATCCTTACAGTTTTTGAGAGTGACTAGAAGGTGATCTTAAATGGTGTTAAATCCAGCTGGAGGCCAGTTACAAGTGGGGTTCTCCAGGGCTCAGTGCTGGGTCCAGCCCTGTTCAATGTCTTCATCAACAACCTGGATGAAGGCATCGAGTGCACCCTTAGTAAGTTTGCAGAT
>WAAB01001187.1:56877-92996 GCA_013389865.1 Piaya cayana
TCATTGCTCTCTATAGCTATCTGAAAGGAGGTTGTAGAGAGGAGGGTGATGGCCTCTTCTCCCAAGTGACAGGGAACAGGACGAGAGGGAATGGCCGCAAGCTCCACCAGGGGAGGTTTAGGTTTGACATTAGGAAAAAATGTTTCACAGAAAGGGTCATTGGGTACTGGAACAGGCTGCCCAGGGAGGTGGTTGATTCACCTTCCCTGGAGGTGTTTAAGGCATGGTTGGATGAGGTGCTGAGGGGCATGGTGTAGTGTTTGATAGGAATGTTTGGACTCAATGATCCAGTGGGTCTCTTCCAACCTGGTTGTTCTATGACTCTATGATAAATAAGGAATAACTCGGAAATAACAGATCTGGTAATAATGGTTAATTACACTCATCGCTCCTGGAAAAGGAAAATATATCCACCAGATACTAATAGATGAAATTTTTTCCTTTATTTCAAACAGCTATTTAGGGCAAAAGAATTTATGATAACTGCAAGTAAGTCCTTCTCTTCATAGACATATTTTTAAGATTGTATTTGGCTGATATCAAGATTTCACAAATGATATAAAGCTTACTTAGCCTCTTAGATATATCAGCTATATAAATCGCTGTCTTGTCCTTGCCTCAGTAAACAAATACCAGCTACTAAACACAATGTTGTAATTTTAAATACATGTAAAATCAGTTTCCTTTTTTTTCGTTTCTGGCTTGGTCAGTAGAAAAAATTATTCTTTTCATCTACAAAACCATTAATGGCTAAACATGGAAAATGCTTATAAAGGACTACTGGCTATATAATTTGAACACAGCTTCACTATGCAAAAAGAAAAGGATGATTTTCATTTTAAGTGCTCACGTAAGCAGGAAATCAATTAAATAACATTGAGTTACAGGCCAATCTGAACTCCTGAACCAATAATTGTTTCTGGGTTTCAAAATCCTTATTGCAAGCTCTCTAATGACTGTATTATAGCCATCAAGTCACCCCCATCACAGCTACTTAAAGAATTAGGAAGTAAATTATCAGAAGTGTGCGAGTCAGGATTCCTGTAAGGTTCTCACTACCACTGCTGATTTCCCATAGCTGGAAAAGGTTCAGCAGTTTCCTTCTTTCATGTAGTTCCTCTCCTTTTCATGAAGACAAACAGCAAAGTGCTCCATCCTATCCATGAAATAAAAATATTTATAACCTTTTTTTTTAAAATTTTAAACCCCTATTTTTCACTCAGAAACTGAATTCACACAATCCTGCCTCCTCCACTGTAAACTGGGGAGAAAGGTGTCATGTCCTTTAATCAATCCTAGCTTAAGGTACTTGATAGAGATCTGCTTTATCTTTGCAGTCAGGCAATATTAAATACTTTAATCAAACATACACTTCTGCAGTATCTCCTCTTTAGTGCCTTCTTTCTGATGTGAAGCTCTATCAGTTAAAAGTGCAATTCCCAGTACCACAGATAGCATCAAATAGCAGATAGCTGTATATACTGTTAAATTAATTCAAGTTACAACAGATCTTTTGCCTTCATTTTGGCACTGGTTTTATAAGGTCTGAAAGTCATTAAAGCAAATTTTAAATAATTGAACAAATAATATTGTCTCCTCTTGTTAATCTATATGCTGATTCTATGCTTGTTAATAAACAAAAACTAATTTATATAATTATAAAAGAAATAATTTTGCTTTGAAGAATTATATTTTTGATAAAATCTAGGTGAGGAAGTAGCTCTGTCCTGTATTATATATACATAAAAGTTTGCATGGTTTCATGTACAGCTTTAGCTAGTAGACCTGATATTCCTATCAGTGAATCAAAAAGAAAGGATCTGTCTTTGCAACTGTTTAGGATATTAAGGTTTTCACATTAAAAATCAAACTTGGGAACACATGAAAGGCTTTTTTTTGTTTTTCTGTCTTCCAGTAGCATATCCAAGAACCACTTTGGACACAAAATACTGTCTGATTTTCAGTGAGAAACAGCAGAATTCACTGCCTGGTTTTGAGAAGTTAACATATTCAACTGCTAATTGCTGCTTATTAAAACCATAACTTTCTCTCCTTGTTATCCCTTCTGTAAATGTCCTCAACTTGTGTCCTCACTGGGAGTCTGTGTCCCACGGATCCAAGGCCTAGTGACAAACCAGTACAATTTTATTTTGACTCAGACTTCTGAGGAAATTGCTAAATTATGTGGAGGAAAAGCTGTTAGAAAGTCTGTAGAATGGTGAAAAAGGTAATATCACAGACAGAAATCAGATGTTTGAGGTAGAAATCATTTCTACATAAATGTGAAAAGAAACATAATCCTTAAAAAAAAAAAAAAGGAAAAAGAAAGACATCCTCCCTCCTCTCCTTCACCCCGAACAGAACAACAAAACAACAGAGCAAATGATCAGTCGTTGATCAGTTGTACCAGTGCCAAAAGATGTAATGGAAGAAGGCAAATGAGCAATGTTAAGCAGTGCAACTGTGCTGGACTGATACCTGCCTTGCAAACAAAGTTTTCTGGCTGTCTCATCACGGGTGATGAGCACAGAAGTGTCTTAAATCTTATCTGTTTTTCTGTGTGTTAATGAATAAATAATTGATTTACGTCTTTAAACACAGACAATGATGCCTTCAGGAATAAAAGAGCAGAAAAAAACTGGAAGCTCTTTAAGAATATTTTTTCTTAGAGCACAAGATCACTTGCTTCCCATGCATAAGTAGTCAGGCTAGGAAGACAGGAGACAAGCATGGCTCAATAAGGACTTACTGGTCAGGCTTAAGTGAAGATCAGTTTTGAGACTTCTTGAGGAACTTGAACATGCACAAGTCCATGGAACCTGATGAGATAAAACCTAGTGTCCTGAGGGAACTGTCTGATCTAGCTGCCAAGCCATTCTCCATCATATTTGAAAAGTTGTGGCAATCAGACAAAGTCCTCAGTGGCTGGAAAGAAGGGAAACATCATGCCTCTTCTTAAAATAGTTACAAATGAGGGCCATGGGAACTATCAAGCAGTCAGGCTCCTCTCTGTGCCCAGTGACATCATGGGAACAAATCCCCTTGGAAGAAAAATCAAAACATACGGAAGGCAGGGAAATGATAGGAGATAGACACCATGGCTTCAGTAACAGCAAATCACGTCTGACCATACTGACGTCAGTCTGTGACAGTGTGACTGCCCCAGTGGACAAGAGAAGAGATACTGCTGTCATCTACCTAGGTTGGAAAAGACCCACGGGATCATCGAGTCCAACCAATCTCTAAACCATGCCCCTCAGTACCTCATCCACCCGCACCTTAAACACCTCCAGGGAAGGCGAGTCAACCACCTCCCCAGCCAGCCTGTTCCAGTGCCTAATGACCCCTTCTGTGAAGAATTTTTTTCCTAACGTTGAGCTTAAACCTCCCCTGGCAGAGCTTGAGGCCATTCCTTTCTGTCCTGTCCCCTGTCACTTGGGAGAAGAGGGTAGCTCCCTCCTCTCCACAACCCCACCTCAGGTAGTTGTAGAGAGCAATAAGGTCTCCCCTCAGCCTCCTCTTATCCAGGCTAAACAACCCCAGCTATCTCAGTCACTCCTCGTAAGATACTTCCCACAATCCCATTTTTCCAGCAGTTGTTTATGTAAGTAACCAATGGCTACCTTCACCAGTGCTAGAATAAAGTGGCATCACAAACTCTTTTTGTTAAAAGGCAGTCAATATAATGAAACTGAAATCATTATTTCACTTCCTTAGATGTTTAAGTACTCTTCTAAGCAAACAGAGGATGTTTCATCTGTCTTCAGGCAATACAAGCAACACAAGATTCAAATAAAATATTTCAATCCAATGAAACAACTGACACTGCATTCCAACAGTATTCCTACAGAAATGTATACTTGCAGCACCTGCTTTTACATCGAATGTGTTTTTCATGATCCATGCTTGTAGCAAATACCAATAGAAAGATCTATAGTAACAGTAATAATCTGATGTCCAAAATCATTACTCTTTAGCCCATTGAGAGAAAGGAAATTTCAGTCATTCACTGTTGCATTCTATCGCAGGCAGTGACCAAGTAACACACCTTTGTTCCAATTCCTCAAGTAACAGTTAGAAAGATGAGAAATATCTACAGCTTTTTGTCCACTCAAGAGAACAATCTCTAGTTAAGTTGAGTGACATACTGGGAGGTGAAACAGTGGACATTAAGGGTGTTTATTGTTAGTACAGGGTAGGGGGGGAAGATTAGAAGACCAGTTAGGAACATGAGAAATATGATCATGGATCAAGAGGACCAGATGTCATAATGGCAGACTGAAGGATTAGGCAGGAAGAAAATAAGGTTAAAAATTACAAGACAATAATAGCAGACATTGAAGAGGAACTGTTGCAAACAGAAGCCAGGCAAAAATAAGCTGTTTGTTTTGAATGAATGAAGAACAGGAATCTGTAGGAAACTAAATAGGTCTTTACTGATGATTAATTAATTTGCTTCCTGATTAATACTACTGCCTTACCATTTGTGAGATGTTAAAACAACTCTTTCCTGATGTTTCTATGGCAATGTGCTTTCATTCCTGGAATTAATAGTTTTATCAAAGCGAATTATTGTTACATTTATTGCTTAAATTATAGCTGAATGCATACAGCTAGACATTTATTTTGTCATTTCATTCTGTCCTGTATCCATGATGAATTATATCTAATAATGAAGAATACTTGATTTTAGAAAACTTGTTATTGTAAACAGAGAGTAAGGTACAAAAATCACAGTCATCAAAGAGAAAAATAAAAAATCCACTGCATAGCCTAACAAAATGCACTGCTACTGTATCTCTGATTCCTGTAAGATCTGATAGCATCTTGCTCCATGCAGTAATAATAGTCCTGAGCAAATCATTTTCTGTAACTGCCTTAGAAAGTTAGCCTAGAGGTTAAGAGTTTTCTGTCTGTCAGGAAATTTTATATTCCTTACTCTGGTTTTATCTGCCCTTGTTTTCAGTCCATTATTCCTAACTAACCTCCATGTATCACCCTAAATCATTCCACTTTCTCCTTGGAGTTTAGTCTCCTGAATAGTTGTATTTATTTCAGCAGGAGGAAATAATTTTATTTCTGTGTTGGAAATAGTCCAGTGAAGAGTCACCAAGACGAGTAAAGGTCTGGAGTGTCTCTTGTATGAAGGAAGACTGAAAGAGCCAAGAATGCTTGGGAATGGAGTTGAACCAGATGACCTCCAGAGATCCCTTCCTACCTCCACCATTCTGTAATTCTGCAATTTCATACCTTTATAGAAGGCCAAAAGTATGCTGACCTTTTCCTAATGCAAATATTCACATTACCTGTCCAGACCTTGAAGATTTTTTTCATGTTTCTTCATTCCAATTTTATTGTTCTTGTTTTCCTCCTGAATATCAGTGTTTTAGAATAAATAACTATCATCTAATCCGTTGGTTTCTGGACAAATCTTACATTACTTTCATTTGCAATCTTTTGCAGTTCTTATTTTTTTATAGCTGTTTCACTGAAATTTACAGTGTTTCTTAATTTATCATCAATAAACTTTTATGAGCATGTTCAGCTTCACATTTAAAAACTGAACTCCATTTCTCAGCAGTGAATCACAAGAGGTCTTACATTGTTCTTCCAAAAACTACTAGCTGAAACTAGAGAAAGGGCAGGAGACAATGTGTTCCATGTCCTCTTTTGCACACGCCTGAACTTTTGTAGTTCTCGGACCTGAATGCCAATATGCACACAAAAAAGCATTTACATGGGTTTTTTGGCAGCTACAAGATCATCTTAAAAGGAAATCCACAGCATCAGAGAAAAACTTACATCTTAGCAGATTTTCTACTTTCTTATTCCACAAAACACATAAAACTGGTTGACAGCTCTGGCAGTTCTTTGTCTTCTCTCTCTCTAACCATTTTCTTGACATTTAGAATAGGGAAAATATTGTATACTTGCTTTACTGTGTATATATTTGAAAAACTCATAACTACTCAACAAATCATTTTTTGCAAATAGGCATTCATTCTTCTTAGTGATTTGAAACTCCCTTCTATTTATTTTTATTTGTATATGAATCTTCCCCACTAGCATATTGTTTAATCTTTTAAGAGTCTGCTGCTTGATATTGCTTTTTATGTTCCTACAGATCTAAATTGGCCTCTGTTGTTCTCTGGGACACATTTTAGTATCTCTTCACACTTCTCTGGGATACAATTTAGTTAAGGCTTCTCCAGCTACTTTTGGAATCAAAGCTGAGGCCTCCTGGAAATTTTTATGATGCATTCTATTTAAAATCAATGACAATTAAAATATTAATGTTTAGTGGCTCCTACCTTGTTAAAAGCATCTGGATAAAAATGTTTCCTTTTCTTTCCAGTATTTTACCTATTCGTCTTTCCCATACAGATTTTTCTGCTTTCTCTAGCTTGTAGAAATAAATATCTATACCACCAGAAACAGGAGTGGTTTTTAGTACTTTAGTGTTCATCCTATACAAATACTGTTTCTATAACAGTAAAAGACATGGGTCCACGCAGGCTCCTTCTGGACCCTAGTTTCCAGAAAGAGGGAAACTTAGACACATTTTCCAGAGGGAAAAAATAATATGTTCCAAAAGATCCTTCATCTTCTTTTCAAGGTAGTCTTGTAGGTTCCATGTTCTACCCTATGACATATTTACTTGATGCTGTGGATGTCTCCTCCCTGGACAATATTTTACCCCTTCCTCTCTAGTGACCATAAAAGATATCTTTTTAGATTTCAGTTATAGCTTTTGTTTCCAATGCAGGCTATCTTTACTGCCAGTCATTATTCTGTTCCCCTCTCCTCTTTCTCTCATTACTAATCTTTTTAGAATTATATTTTTTGGAGGGCTTCCCCTGACATAGCCTTCTTCAGAAGCATCAAAACCAGCTAATGTAAACATAGATACACTTAAGCTTTGTAAGTCATTGATAAAACTCATTAGAATATATTTATACTTATTTTAAAAGTCTCTCAAATTAATAATGCAGTATTTATTATGTCTAACAGATCTGAAAAATGACTGCTATATCCCAAATAGTCACCAGTGAGAAAACATCATCCATGGATTATTTCCCTGTGTTCCAGATCAGTAAATGCATTATCAGAGTTGTCCAGGAAGAAAATATATCAACAAAGAGCTGCCTGATTCTAAATGTAAAGGTAAAGGGCAAAGGGAACAGAAAAGTCAGGCTGAATGAATTTGAACAAATTTAGCTATTTAAACAAAATTACTTCTAGAAGATTAGGTACTTGAAGATCTGGCTGATGTCATAGTGAGACCTCTCTCAATGATTTGTTGATGCTCTTGGGAATCTAGAGAGGTAACTGTTGACAGGAAGTTAGCAAGTGTTGTCCCAATCTTCAAGAATGTCAGTAAGGATGACCCCAGTAACTACAGGCCTGTTAGTCTCACTCCAGTGTCTGGTAAGATTGTGGAGAAGATTATTCTGGGAGCTACTGAAAAATATCTGAAAGGCAACGCAGTCATTGGTTCCAGCCAGCACAGGTTTATAAAGTTTGTCTTGCCTGACAAAATCTCTTTTCATGACAAGGTTACCTACCTAGCTGAACAAGGAAAACCAGTTGATGTAGTCTTTCTTTTTTTTCTGGATTTCAGTAAGGCCTTTGAAACTATCTCTCACAGTATCCTTACAGTATGGATAAACACATAATGCAGTGGGTGAACAACTGGCTGATGGATCACGCTGAAAGGGTTGTAGTGAATGGGGCTACATCAGGCTGGCAACCAGTCACTAGTGGTGATCTGCAGGTACTCATCCTAGGGCTAGTACTGTTTAATATCTTCATAAATGGCCTGAATGCAGGACTCGAAGGTTTATTAATCAAGTTCGCTGATGACATGAAACAGAGGGGAGGTGTGGACTCTCTTGAGGGCAAAGAGGCCTTGCAGAGGGATCAAGACAAACTGGAGATCTGAACAATCAGCAGCCACATGAAGTTTAATGAGATCAAGTGCTGGGTTTTGCACCTGGAACACAGCAATCCTGGATGTACATACACACTGGGGAATGAGAGGTTGGAGAGCAGCCCTGTGGAAAACGATCCGATGTTTCTGGTCAATAGCAAGTTGAATACGAGCCAACAGTTTGCCCTGGCAGCCATTCAGGGGAGGTGATTGTCCCACTCTGTACCACACTGGTGGGGCCCCATCCCTAGTACTGTGTGTAGTTTTGGGTGCTACAGTATAGGATATCAAGCTACTGGAGAGCGTCCAGAGGAGGGCCACAAATCAGGTGAAGAGTCTAGAGTGGAAGTCATACGAAGAGTGGCTGAAGTCACTTGGTCTGTTCAGCCTGAAGGAGACTAAACGGGTACTTAATAGCAGCTTACAGCTTCCTCACAGGAAGGGAGAAGGAGAAGGCACTCTTCTGTCTGGTGATGAATGATAGGACCCAAGGAAACAGAAGGAAGATGTGCCAGGGGAGGTTTAGGTTGGATATTAGGAAATAGTTCTTCACTCAGAGGGTAGTAGGCTCCCAGGGATGGCCATGGTGCCAAGCCTAACAATATTCAAGAAACATTTGGACTGTATAGTCATACATATGGTGTAAATTTGGGGGCTGTCCTATGCAGGGATAGGAGATGGACTCTATGATCCTTGTGGGTCCCTTCCTATTCAAATCATTCTGTGATTCTCTGACTAAAACCACATTCATAACGCTCACCTACCAGTCACCTACATACAAAATTGAACTATCAGTCTTGTTATTATCACAATTCAGAAGTTTCTACATTTTTTTTTCCTTTTATGTTGGACATGTGCTCAATCCCCTATGAAATCAGAAGCACTTGGAATTTCATTATTTTGTTTCGTTTAATGAAGATGAATTTAAGAACATGCTTAAGACATCATTGGATTAAGGTCCAAGGTTTGATTCACAACATATTCCTAGTGCTTAAGAGCCTCACTGACTGTTAAAAACGTTAGGCACCACTCTTAGAATGGTAGATTGTATGTACATCTCTAAGTGTAAGTCAGTCAAACACTTAAAATCATTTGAATGCTATGAAGTGAAGAACTGTCAAAGCAGAAGAAATTGGGTAAAAGGAAGATTAGAAACTTTTATCAAAATAGAAGAGAAAGGGGGACTGTGAAGGCAAGGCTGCCAATACATAAATCAGTGGAGACTGACTTTTTAGATCTAGTTCACAACTATATCTAAGAAAAACATGAAATGGAATACTATCTTTCCAAAAGACTTTTTTTGTTTTTTGGCTATACAATCTCATTTTAATATCTGCAAGTGGGAAGTTTACCTTTCTCTTTGCCAAGACTTAGAAACAAAAAGAAGAAATCTTTTCTTAATTTCAATCTGAAACCCTGTGAGGACTATCATAAGATTGAACAACATGCAAAAGATGGATTCCCAAGTTAAACACATCTAGAAAGACATTGAATTACTGCTCATGAATCCTAATGTGACTTGCTACACGTGTCCCAGTACCTTTGAGTTTAAAACTGATTCCCTGATCAAAAACAATTCACAGTTTTGCATGTCTCAAAGCAGTATGCTATGCTATATTCTTACTATTATTTCAAAAAGAACACTAATAATTCTGTTGCATTCTTGAAATTATTATCTCATGTAAGTTAAAATTATACAAATAAGAGGGAAGGACATTTCTTTAAAAAAAACCCAGCAAAACAACAACAAAATATATTTTTTTTTCCTCTTCCCCTCTTATAGGCTTGATTTCTGAAAGTATTGGCAAAATTTCAGTAGTAAAGATGTTTAGAGACAATGAATTTTTACAGGAAGCTTGCTGCAAGAATTAGCTTGCAAATTAACATGAACAGCGCATGTGTCAGAAATGGTTTATGCCTAACCCATCATTGCACAAAACTATTTGTCTACTTGATCATAGCTGTGAAGTAGAAATTAAGCTTTGAAATGCCACAATCAATGCAAAAAACATAAAACAC
The DNA here is from genome assembly GCA_013389865.1 of Piaya cayana. NCBI lineage: Eukaryota > Metazoa > Chordata > Aves > Cuculiformes > Coccyzidae > Piaya > Piaya cayana. Next base: position 66,827 of record WAAB01001187.1, read on the forward strand.
AAAATGGAAAGCAAGTCCCCAAACACATGCTCTGGCTTTAGATATGATACAGAGGGAGAAAGAACATGAAAACTAATTGCATCTATTATTTCTTCTCAATTCTTAGTGCAATTATCAGCTCTGAGCCTTTTTCCAGATGCAGCTCCATTCTTTTATCTATTATTTGTTGTTTGATTATTTTTTTCTCATTAGTTATTTAACAAATATGTCATCTACTAGGTTCTATGTTGAATGTTAGCTCGTTGGAAATACCTGAGAATGCAACCTAAATTAAGACAATGTGCAGTGTGGAGCAAAGATGCCTGTTTCTACTTCTCTTCGAGTTGTATGTTTTATGTATTTGCAAAACTAGCTTACACCTTCAGCACTATAGAACTTATGGTGATAAAATCTTTAGGACTTACAAAATGTCATAAAAAGCTTATGGACTATTTCTTGAAAAGGCATGAATTATTTATAAAGCAAGTTTCAGAACTAGGCTGTCTGTCCTGCTTCCATTTATATTATGTATCTCAGGGTCATCAGTTTCAGTTTATTTTAAGTTATGAATGATAATTTTTCACCTTTCCACTAGAAATCAATAAAATTTGGGCACAGTGTCAAATAAAAGGAAGACAACCATTTACAACATGTGTAAGATATACTTATTAATTAAACATAGGCATTTAAACTGGGGAAATATTTAAGTGCACAACTTCAAGACAGCTTAAAATTTATAAGATCTTTACTAAATGATTTATTCCAGTTTATCTGACGATTCAAATCATATTCAATATTCAAGTCATGTTGAATAAACAATTTGCAAAATCATCCTCTCCTTTTTTGAAAACTGAAAAATAATACATGAGTTACTGGGGTGTGGTCTTGGCGGGACATGTGGTGCCCACCAATTTTTCTATCACTTTCTCTCCTCAGCTGCGCAGGGGAGAGAAAATATGACAAAAGGCTTATGAGACAAGGTGACAACAGGGAGATCATTCAGTAATTGCCTTCATGGGCAAAACAGACTCAACTTGGGGAAAGTAATTTAATTTATTACCAATTAAGTCAGAGTAGGATAATGAGAGATAATAACAAATATTAAACACCTTCCTTCCACCCCACCTTTCTTCCTGAGCTTAACTTCACTCCCAAATTCTCTATCTTCTATCCCTCACCAAGGTACAGGTGGGGGGTTGCGGTCAATTCATCATATACTCTCTCTGCTGTTCTTTCCTCTTCACTGAGAGGACTCATCACACTCTTCTCCTCCAACATAGGGTTCCTCCCATGGAATACAATTCTTCACAAATGTCTTTAACATAAGCCCTTCTTCTTAGACTGCAGTTCTCCATAAACTGTTCCAGTATGGGTCCTTTGCAAAGANGTCAGAGTAGGATAATGAGAGATAATAACAAATATTAAACACCTTCCTTCCACCCCACCTTTCTTCCTGAGCTTAACTTCACTCCCAAATTCTCTATCTTCTATCCCTCACCAAGGTACAGGTGGGGGGTTGCGGTCAATTCATCATATACTCTCTCTGCTGTTCTTTCCTCTTCACTGAGAGGACTCATCACACTCTTCTCCTCCAACATAGGGTTCCTCCCATGGAATACAATTCTTCACAAATGTCTTTAACATAAGCCCTTCTTCTTAGACTGCAGTTCTCCATAAACTGTTCCAGTATGGGTCCTTTGCAAAGAGTATAGTACTTCAGGAATAGATCGCTCCAGTTTGAGTCACCCACAGGGTCACAGGTTCTGCCAGAAAATCTGTTCCAGCATGGGCTTCTTTCCAAGGGATCACAAATCCAGATCAGCAGCTGTCTGCAGCCTCCTTGGGGACATATCCACCTGCAATGCTGTGGGATCCTTCATAGGCTGCAATATGGATGTCTGATCCACCATGGACCTACATGGGCTGCCCAGGGACTGTCTACCTTACTGTGGCCTTCACTACAGGTTGCAGGATGCTTGGAGCATCTCTCTCCTTCTTTACTGACTTTAGTGTCTGCATAGTGATTGCCAGTGATGGCCAGTTTGGCTACTGATGGCCAAAACTGGTCTTTGAGCCGGTTGGTACTGACTCTGCAAGACAAGGGGTCTGCTTCTATCATCTTCTCACAGAGACCACCCCTGCAGCCCACCCACTACCAAAACCTCACTACATAAACCCAATACAGACATCCAGACCTATGCTCTGCAGGGAGAGAGCAAATCAGATCTCTTCCCTTCTGGGTCGATTTGGGATTTTTATAATTTTATTTTCAAAATAACGTTATCACAGCAACAACAAATGTGGACAATCTACAGATAATCCACCCCTCATTCCTTCACCACAATTATAAAGAAGATAATTCCTCATAATTATTCCAATCTCTAGCAATGTTTAGTCCATGTTTTGCGTCCTAGCTCTTCAATCATTAACCTTACCTTGAATTTTTAGTACCTTAGATTGGGAACCAAAATATTGTGATCAGTTGACCTTGGCTGGCTGCCAAGGTCAGAACAGCCATTCCAACTACGGGTGTTTAAAGCCAAGCAAGATGAATCCTGCTTTGGGCTCTTAGCCTTTGGAATACACGTGAAGTCCTAAGTTTGTCTTTCAAACCAAAATTATTTTCTAATAATCTCCACGTAACATATAGTAAGGAATCATCAACTGAGTTGATCTGTTGAGTTACTGCATATAAACAGCATATTGTTTTACATTTCTGGACAGTTCAGTGCTTACCAAAATATCTTTTTGGACTTAAAACATTCTGATATATCCATCTCAATGAAAAATATAAGACTATACATCACTCACTACAATGCAGGATAAAGCTGAATTGAAGCTCAAACACTGAATTCTCTGACTTCTAGTTAATGTTGCAGTAATTTACATAAATTGAGCTAGGCATTGTAAAGCAATTATCAGAAATGGAAGGACAAGTGGAGGGGAAGCAGCCAGGAGTTAAAAATCTGCTGTAAATATTAACCTAGTCACCTTTTCTGCTGAACACAGAATTGAATGTCTCAAAGTACTGAGGTATTTTTTAATCCAGAAAAGCAAGCTAGACCTGAAAGGAATTATACAATGTCTCAAGTAGGAAAGGACTCATGAGGATAATCAAGTCCAACTCACTGCTCCTTCCAGGACTACCTAAAATCAAACCCTATGACTAAGAGGAGCATCATGCAGGCGCTCGAACTCTGACGGGATTGGTGTCATGACAGATGCATTTCAGAGACCATTCCAGTGACCAACCACCCTCTCAGTGAAGAACCTTTTCTTAATGTCCAGTCTGAGCTGCCCCTGATGCATCATCACTCTATTTCCGTGTGTCCTCTTGCTGGTCACCCAAGAAAGGTGATCAGCACACCCTCTCCACTGCACACCTTGAGGAAGATGTGGACTGCAATGAAGTTATCTTTCTGCTTTTTCTTCTCCAAGCTGAACAAACAAAGCAACCTCAGCCACTCCGCACAAATATTGCCCCAAAAGCCTTTCACCACCTTGGTTGCCTTCCTCTGTACACATTTTAATAGTTTGATGTCCTTCTTGAATTGAGTTGCCCCACGCTGCACACTGTCCTCAAGGTGGGACAATCATCTCCCTTGGCCAGAGAGCCATGCTGTGCTTGATGCACCCCAGGACATGGTCAGCCCTTTTAGCCACTACAGCACACTGTTGACTTAATATTCAACTTGCCTTCAACCCAACACCCTAGATCTCTTTTTGTGGGGCTGTTTTCTAGCCTCTTATCCCCCAATTTTTACATATAACCGGGATTTCCTCATCCCAGGTGGAGAACCCTGCATTTGCTCTGGTTAAATTTTGTATGGTTGGTGATTGCCCAGCTCTCTAGCTTTTCCTCTACCCTTGAGGGAGTCCACAGATCCTCCTAATTTACCATCATCAGTGAACTTAAAGCACATTCAAATCCTGTGTCCTGATCATAAAATCATAGAATCATATGAATCATAAAATTCTACAAGCTTATGATTCTGCATTGGAATTCTACATCCAGATCATTTATAAATGAAAGAGGAACATAAGAGGAATCAAAGAAAGGTAAATGAAACAATTTCTTGATAAATATTCTTTTTAAATGCCATGAAAACAGAAATTTTGTGTTCTTTGGTAAAAGAAAAAAAATTAATGCTTTTAATGAATAAATTTAATTACTGATTATGTTAGTTGCATTTAAAATAACTTTAAAATTAATTTCTTCAGTTATTCATTATACATTTGCATGTACATATTATTTCAAATAAAAAATGTCTTTGTTACACTCTTTTACTGCTGTGAAGGATGGGACAATCAATGTCAAAAGATCTCTTTCAAACTAAGGTGACCTTGGTATATTTACATGTTTATTCCTGAAATATGAGAACCAAATACCATACAGAGTAGCGAAGCCACTCTTCCAGGGAACTCAAGCCAATATGGGTAATCAGTTCCCAAAAGAAAGCTGAAAAATTGAGTTGAACCAGACAGTGAAACTCCTTTTTCTACTCTCTTAAATTAGTTTTCACTTGGAAGATTTTAGGTAATGAAAAATCTTTCCAGTAATAGCATATTACCAAGCCTAATAACTTATTCATGCACCAACTAAAACAGTTAACTATAATAGTGTTAAATGATCAGGCCTGTTAGAACTACGTATTCTGACTACAACTAGTCAAAGAACATTTCTAATTGTCTTAAACTGAAATGTACTTTAAGGCTATTGCATAAAAAGAGTTGCCTAGTGATGAAAATATAATAACACATATATGTACTATGGTATTCCATGGTTACATACATTAAAATACCAATCCACATTCCTTATAAACGACAGGTAGAAATATGTCCTGAATTCCTTATGGAGATACAAATGCTATGATCATGAACAAAGTTGCATTTTATTTTTTACTTCCTGTTGGAATTACAAACTACATTTTTATCCTTCCACACTGATGAAGTACTAAAACATTCTACGTCAAGTACAACCAAAAAATTCTTAACAATTTGATCTATTTGATTTTTTAAAAAAAGTTTGAGTTCTTTTCCGCCTCTGAATTTCAGACTATGGAGTCCAGAAATTCTTAAGAAGTTTACACCTTTTTGACATTCTTATAATGCAGGATCCGTCAACTTTACTTTCCTGTATCATTTTATTTGACACTCACTGCAACTACGGAATCGGATATCCACAAACTACACAAATTTCCTCTGCAGTTTTCTAACATCCTGCAATTATTTTAGACTGTCATCAATGACTGCAGATCAGCTCTCCAAAATATTTCTTTTTCAAATCCTGGCAGGCACATGGAAGATTGTTTACAGTATAGCAGCTTAGGCTTTAGACAGGGTTTTCCAAAATCTGCATGTTCAATCATTATTTCTTCACTTTCTGATATGCTGCCAAAATTTCTCTAACATACCACTAAAGAATTCTAATGAGACTGTCAACTTGTTGCATATAACTGACAGTTTTAACCTTTATAGTTTGAGAAACATTCAGTAGTTCTTCCCATGCCACTTCCCAATAATATCTATTTTCATGTTTCTGGATGATGTGTTTGAGACAGCCTCCCCCATGCCAGGTTATTCGAAGCTGCAACGTAACCCATAGTTAAATAGAGAATTATATGACATAGATTTCACCATCTGGCATAGGAGCGTGATCTTTTTTAGATGTCCTAAAATTATCTGTCAACCAAGAATATTTCATTAGATAGCAGTTATGTAGTCATGATAATCTTCATTATATGAAAGGTTATAAAAATAACATTGAAGTTCAGACTATACACACTTCAGACACATCTGTTGAATTGCATTGAATCCATAATACCTACTGCATGTAGAAACTTAACCCTGTAAACTCTATAGCTACATTTGAATAGCAACGTGTTTAAGTCTGTAACTTCGGTCCAGAGGGAAACTTAAGAGTACAGAACAATTTCATGTTCTTAATGACAATTGGTATATTGATTTAAGATAGGAGTTGATCTAGATATTATTGTACATGTCATTAATACACACCAGCTCTTTGCTAACTCAAAAATTTTTCTACTATACATTGCTGTGTAGACATGACTTCTAACATTCTGTGCTGAGAAGAGTAATTAAAAGGATAATGTGGTCTGATATGCTTGTTAAGGTGAGGACTTTGGGTCACATATACGAATTAACCTCTTGGATTTCAACAGAGTTTTATCTGTTGATATTGTATCTATTGAGTTCTGCCATCCATTGACTGAAAGAGCATATCTTCTTGAGGGGTTATTTTAATATGTGTTGACATAAACAAGGAACACTTTCCTTAGGAATTCAAACTTAGAGACAGGTCATCAGTGCTTTTTATTAGCAGTGAGTCCTTCCTTTCCTATAGTATATTTTGGGGAATTATAGACTCTGAAGGTAGAATATTATGAATTGCCAAAATGTTTTAGGTTTCTTTTTACGGGGTTATCTTAGTGGTTTAAAATTGAACAAAAGGGTCCTCTAACAGCAAACAATATAGAGTCAGTTTCAAAAAAATACAAAAGTCTGAAGTTACAGAGAGATAGCTGTTAGGATTGTTCAAGGAAAACCTTGTGGGTCCCAAGAACTTTACAGAAAATCCTAGTTCTGAGTAATCAGAGAGGAAACTGAAACAAAATAATAAAAAATTAACTGTATAACGAGGGAAGAAGAGTAAGCTTCAGGCACAAATACTTGAGTGGGAAGTTGCTTTTGTTCCAGGAATCTGGCATTCTGATGAGCCATTGCAGCTTGAACAGCTCATGACTCTGCACAGTAGCCAAATCATTTGAACTATGAGTAGGCCATCTAGGAAAATAATCAGACACATTTGATTGCTTGACTGCAGTGTAAGGGCTCCTTCAGCTCACCAAGTATGTACACTACACAAATGGCACTGAATCGAGTACATGACAAATTCTTATTACAGCCTCTAAACCAGGCAATTTCATCAGCTAGCAGATAGATTAATCTAATCAGTGTATTTTTACCTGAGCATAAGGTCATGGACACAAGAACACAGTAAATGAATACATAAAATCAATTCTCACTGCAATTATTAAATTACCAGGACAATTACGTAGACTGTAAGCTCTAAGTCAAACTATGTGATAAGTAAGTAGCCAGGAAAATTGAAGGAAGGAATCCTTCAATTTTATCCTTCTTCTACCAGCATGCATATCTTATTTCTACTAAAACATTTAATGGTTGTCTACAGGAAACTCAAGATATTTTTATGTATCATTAAAGCATCTGATGACCTATATCCAGAAGTGATGAGGAAATCCCATGGGCTTGGTTAAAACTCATATCATCACCTACTTTATCTCTACAATATACTTGAACTCAATCTGTTAAGCTATTGCTTTTTACCATGAGATGTCTGACATACTCAAGTGTATGAACACAATCAGCTAAATGCCACTTCTTTTTGACAGTCGTTCTCTGACAGGACATGAATAGTATTTGCTGAACCAATGAATCTACGGTTGCAAGTCATAGACTGTGTTTTAAAAACTGAGTAAGTATAGTTTCAGCCACACTATGTTAGTGTAGAGTAATTGTATATCTGTAATCTGGAAACTTTAAAAAGTTTTTTCAGTGTCCAAGCTGAGGTAAGTAATATAAGTAAGATTTTCAGCATTCAGTCTTCAATCCAGATTATGTTTCAAACTGTAACTTTTTGCTGATGGAACTCTCAAAATCCATTTGATGCAGAAAAGTCAAAAACATTGTACAGTCTGAACTACTCCTTCTGGCAAAGTGGTTAATGAACCTAATGAAAATGTCTGAGGAAAGAATGCAGTGATGGACCTTTTTTTAGCTACATACAGCAGAACACAAAAATAATTCCTTTTAAGAATCTTATTGATATAGAAAAAGTAAACCACAAAGCTAGCGTTCATAGCATCTCTACCTTTTTTTTGATAGAATCAGTCTCATTTGGGCAGGAAGGTGATGTGTGGGGTTGGGATGGATAATGCAATAGCCTTCCTTAATTCTTGCAAACAAGCTACACTTCGTGCAGAATCAATTTTCTTGGCTGAGACATGGTTTTGTCTAGTAACTAGTGTTTAACTAGGTTGTATTTCTTTTCTCACTTTCAAATATTTTATCCAGTTTACCACAGGTTTTAAGACACAAGAGGAACCTAAAACTTCTGAGTGCTTTTGCAAAAATAGATGTCTCAAACCAAACAGCATCTCAACAGATAAATTATTTGATGTTAGTTTCTCTCACAGAGAAATTCACCTTTCAAGGTGAGCCAATGCTTTAGAAATATGAGTTCATCATCAAATTCAAATTCATAATTCTCTAACATCTATGTAAAACTGGGATAAATTCACTCTTATTTTTTTTCTGAGAGACTTGCAAATGTTTTTCTTGATATCTATTTAAACTTTTTCCCTTTTTTAAAAATATAGGGTTTTTTCTGCTTCCTTGATAAACCTAAAATGGATACAATTGGTTTTCATTGTGTAAATTTCAGAAGCTTTTTACTATAACCAGCATCCTTGCTTTCCCTCAGCATCCTTGAAAATGTCAGCATTTTGTATTCTATTAGTCAGCTAATACTTCAAGAGCATAAAAGGGAAAACAAGATTAATTTTATTGAAGATTTCTTCCACACAGGGAAGAAATTCAGTAGAAATATTCAGGAATGGAATTTATTCCGTCTCTTTCGTGGTGCTATAAAAGTGCAAAGCAATATTACTAAGAATAAGTGATCTATTCTGCCCTAAATACAAGCACAGGAGAACAAGACACTGAAGAAAAATACTTTTCTGCACAAGAGGTCCAAGAGACAAAGGGACCACATGCTTAAAACAGTTCCATGCAAGAAAAATCCTCAGCTGATCTTCCTTTGAAGAAGTCATCATATTCCCTGTAAATACAGGCAATCAGATTAAATACAGGAAGCAGCTGTCTTTTCCTCTGGCAAAGCAAATGAGACACACAAGAGCAAGGTTTTTATTCCTTTGAAATAAAAGAGACATAAGTCTTGCTCAAGTAATCATTAAATGCTTTATCTAACCCACTTTATTTATTTTGGTGACTGCTATCATCATTTTACAAATGTGGAATACTTCATAATAGGTCAAAAACTTCCATACATCTGAGATAACATGTTTGCAAAGATCAGAGTAATCTCATCCATCTGGTTAAAAATTCTTTTTGAAATCAACGTCTTCATACATATAAAATTTAATATGTATTAGTTAAAAGCATTACATTATTGTAATTAATTTTGGTGAGATGAATGTAGAAAAACAAATTTATTATGAAGAAAAGAAATAAAAGGTAAGATGAAATTTCTCTTCTTCATAGTAGAATAATATATCCTTCAATCACCATTACAGATTTTTAAAAAATGCCCTGAGTAATGCAAAAGAAAACCATATTTTGTAAGATTTCCGCAAGGCACAAGAAAATACAGAAAAATAAACCAAGGGCGACGCCTAGTGGTCTCATTCTCATCTAATGAAAACTCCATTCAGAGCTTCTAATATTGATTGTAATGCACCACAGAAATAGTTAGATTTTCTGTAAGCAAGCACGATAGATAGTAAACAATTCTAAATGCTTCATAAAATCAATATATGTTTTTTTCTATAAATACGTGCATCTCCTTTTTACTCATGGAGTATATAGAAACATTGACTTCTCATCAGTCATTAAACTCATGATCTAAAAATTGTCATTGATGTTGTTAACTGAATATTTAACATAACATTACACTTCCACCTTATTTTGATGACAAAACCAGTCATTTTAAAATGGATTTTTAAAGCAAAAATTCACCTGGAGAGTTCAAGTTAAAATATCACTTGTTAAAAACATCTAAATAAATATTCCTATATTTTCTAAACAAAATTCCTTGTGAAATTTTGCTCATACTCATAAGCATGGTCATCTCTTTACAAAGTACTTACTAAACAAAGGTAAACAATGAAAATCATTTGCCTGGCAACTTGTCAAGCAAGGCAATGTTAACACTCTTCTCAACCCAGCTTGAAGAATTTGGGGTATTTTCAAAAGTAAAATACTTGAGTAATTAATAGGGTACTAGTAAAGCAAGCAAGCAAGAAAACACACCCCATGACTTCATAAGGTAACTGTACTAACTCTACTATTCTTTCTTTGGTTTATATATGCATTCTGATGAGAAACTTGGCTAAAATTGCCACAAAGACCTGCAAAAGAAACATATGTTGGAAGTCTAAAAAAAATATTAGACTGAAAATTGTTGAAAGTGGTCATCTAACTAATGGTGATGAAGAGAAAACAAAGGTATTTGAGCTGGTTTTTGCCTTGGTCTTTAATAATACTGATAGACCTTGGGCTGCCCAGTCGCCTTAGGTGGAGTTCTACAAGTGTGGAAACACTAAATTCCCTTTCGTCGACACTGAAATTGTAAGGAACCAGCTGTATAAGCTGAATGTTCACAAGTCCCTGGGCCCTGATGGGACTTATTTCAGCCTACTGAAGAAGCTAGAGGATGTCATGATAGGACCCCTCTTGATCATCTACCAAACAAACCTGGGGAGGTCCCTGCTGACTGGAAGCTAGACAATGTTATTCCAACCTACAAAATAAAAAGGCATGAAGGAAGACCCAGGGAACCATAGAATTCTTAGTTTAAACTCAGTTCCTGAAGAAAAAAAAAAAAAGAACAACATTATATTGAGAATAATGAAGTCATCAGGCAGTCTATGTTGCTTCATGAAGGAAAAGTCATTTAACCAATTTGATATTCACCTGTGATAAGGTCACCCACCTAGTGGATGAAGGGAAGGCAGTGAATGGATTTTATAAGCTTTTTGATACTGCCCTTCTCAGCATCCTTCTGGACAAGTTGTCCAGCTGTGGAATGAATAGGTTCATGTGTGGTGGGTGAAGAACTGGCTGAAAGGCAGATCTCCAAGTGTTGTAGTGTACAAAGCTATATCTGGCTGGTGACTGCTCATCAATGACCCCAGTGTCAGTCCCTGAGGCACACCACGACTGAGTTGCCTCCAGATGGTCTTTATGTCCCAGGTAAAAATCCAATGTGTCTGGTTCTTCAACCAGTTTTCAATTCACCTCACTATGTACTTCTATAACTCATACTTTCTCATGTAATATTGAGGATGTTGTGGAAGACAGTGTCAAACTTTACCAAAGTGGAAGTATACATTTTCCATCACTAAATTTGATCTACATTCAAGAGGAATTTCTTCTTTTTGGAAGAAGAAATATGCTCAATACTCTTTAGAATTCTAGCTCATTTATTGACTTATATTTGCCAAACAAAAACTAAGGGACCCGAATCAGTAGGTGACTGAGAAACCTTTACACAATTCTTTGTTTTATCAGTAACTGCCTATCATTATTGGAGTGTTGATATTATAATAATAGGAAAGTATATGCAGCACAATTTCAGAAATAAAAACCCCACTTTTCTACATATGTGAATTTATCATCAATCCAGGGTGTTTAGAAACCTATCTATATTAAGAAAAACTACATTTCTTTCTCTTCCTGTACAGTGTTTATCCAGGTACAAATAACTTGTCAAAGATCCAACTCACTAAATTTCAGGAATAAGACGAAATTCCATCTCCAACTCAGTAAGATATATCGGGTGAGATTTTCATTCAGACAGAAGGACATAGATGCCACTGAGGCTGCACAAATGGTGCAAATCATGTAGAAATCACAGCAGTAGGATGCTGTGAACTCTAAAAACATATAGGAGTTCCAGAAAGTATAAGCAGAAAAATTCACAAAACTAAAATGCAGGAAGACATTAGTGGGCAAAATGCAACATCTTTCTCAGGAGAGCAAGTAACATCTGACTTCCACAAACAGGTAAGATACATGATGTACAGGATCAGTCTGTACATCTTCTGTTGGTTACAATATTTTTCTTATCATCTGCCACCATTCCAGTAACATCACTAATAACCTTATCAGTATGTTGATTTTCTTTAGCTTAATAGAGAAAAAAAATACTTTAAGCAAGAGGAACATGAGTAGCTCTGCTGAATGCACTAGGACTATTCAAATATTACAAGTTAAGAATGTGTGTAAATTCTTTATTGGACATAAGCTTTTTCTCGTGCTTCAAGTACAACTACTAATTTGTTCCAAAGTTAGTATAAGACAACATTTTTATAACACCAAAACTCTATATTCTAGATAGACAGTTCTTCCTCTTATTTTCTTCATAGGGAAGTTCTTCATTGACTTTAAATTATTATACTAGTAACAGCAGCTCAAATAACAAATTGATTTTATCACGTCTCTTGACAGGAAAATAATTTTTCAGGGACTACTACTGCAGATGGATGAACTCTGACTGTTTTGTAATGCTGTTTTGCAGGCATTTTGGTTACAATCATTACTTCCTGTTAACATTCTGTGGCAACATTTTAGGCTGCTTTCAAGTTAAAGACTTTTGTTCCCAGGAGGTTATTTGATTTCATTTACCAGCTCATCTTCACAGAATATTTTGGTAGAGAAATCTGTCCTGAAAAAAAAAGTCTCCATTCTATTACTGTAATGTGCAATATTATAAGCTAGTTAAGAAAATACAATCTGTTATTTAAAGAGAAAAATTAGAAAAGTCTGTGTCTTCTGTTCTAACAGCCATTAATAGATACCTGAAATAACCATATAGCTGCCTGGACTGATAAAAGAAGTGAAATTACTACATTGCAAGCAATGCAAGATCGCATATAATCAGATTGAGGAGACAATGAAAATTAAATATTTAGTGTGGAAACATAAGGAAAAAAACTTATAATTCTGACCTATGCTGAAAATATTACTAAATGCAATGAATATGTATATTATTTCCATTTAAGCATACATATGTAATTTGAACTTGTTAAGTATGGGTATTTTTTTACATTCTTTTCTGACAGTAGTACTTGAGTAGAAGGAATAATAGGTGTCTATTCAAACTACAAAAGCAAGAATAGTTGGTGCGAATTATTAGTGACAAATAATTGGTCAGGTAGATCTATTTGTGTCTCAATGAATTCCTTCTACTTTGATGTAACAGTTACTTCCATCATCATTAATATTATTACAAATTTTCATTATTCATAAATGATGGATTAATAAGAAGGTTTTATTACCTGGACAATTCCTAATAATTCATTTTGGTTACTAATAAAGGAATTAATCATTTTAAATTCATGATGGATTTTCATAAACCAAAGATCAAAATCAAAGGAGCACCACTACTGTCTTCTTTCTATTCTTTATATTTTGTTCAAAAATAGCAAACTGCCGGAATACTATTGAAAAACAAAATAGAATTTTATATATATATGTAATTCAGTGGGCTTTCCATGTTCAGTTTCAACAGTAAATGGAGTTCAGCATATAGAATAAGTAAATACATATTAAGGAAACCTTTTCTGCCAGCCAATGCGGTCACCAGAAGCTGATGGTTCATTACCAAGGAAATAAAAAAATGTAAGTCTTACAAATACTCCAGAAATTTTTTAAGCTTTCGAACCAAATATGAGAACCTCCTTATCTAAATATGCATATCGATGAGCACGGCATAAATTAGAGTTATCTTGCATATGGAATATAACTGGTCCACTCTAGTATCTGGGCCATAGTAGGTCATTCAGTGCCTGAAATAAAGTGGAGCTTGGATTTTTTTTTGTGATACATCTGAACAGGCTCTAATCTGTCATTTTCTAAAGTTCCAAAATAGCTACAATTTTAAATAAAGGAATGTTTTAAGATTTGGCAAAAATAGAATAGTTTATAAAACCTAAAAAATTATATAGCTTTGCAGCTATTCATAGATTATAGAACATTCCTCAACATAGTTGTCTTTTCTCCTAGCACTGGGAAAAATCATACCATAGATGAGAAATTCTACTCTTTCAGGATGTCTTATATGTACATTTCTTTTTTAATACTTAAAACCAGATTTATACTTTTTTTTCTGTCTGTAATGCTCAGATTTATTCCAGTTTTATTATTTTTCCAAACAGTTCTGTGTCATGGGAAACTTCTGCAAGATTTGTAACACAGTTTACTAGCCTGGGCAGGACTGACTGTCATTTCTTAGTAAAACCCTACAAAACAAAACTCTGAGAGAAATATGCAACAAATATTCAAATGTTTATGCACATCTTGAAAAAACTTTGCACTTTAATTACTTTTGCATACCTGTTTGTGCCTCTGACACATAGCTGTAAATATTTGCCTATTGTTTTTGACCAGGACTGATGATAAAGGAAATATTACATTGCTACTTCATGCTCTTCATGACAGGCACTGCTGGTACATTGTTCATTTACTTCATACACTGTCTACAACTCTTGATTTCTCTAACATTTTCAGGTCTAAATAAAGCTTTTGCTTGGAAGTGAACATATTCAAGATTCTCTCTTCTAACTTTTTTTTAATTATTATTTTATGCCCTATAAAAGCACATAAATTCCCAAAACAAGATCTGTCAGAACTTTTAAGAAATTTCTTTAGCCAATAATTTTATGATAGAATGTTGTTTACTGTCATACAACTGTAACTTTCAGTTTTCCTTGACCTAGCAGGTCATCTTTATTTTCCCAGAAGAGTCAAAACATGAGAAAAAATGTCATTCAATTCAAGCATTATGAAATAGAATGTTACATGAGATCTTCGTTTTACATACTCTTGGTTTGATCTCCATGAGACAACAAACTGCATTTCTTATTGTAGAGATACTAAATTAGACATAAACATGAAAATTCATTGCAGCAAATATAAGAACACTGGTTTGTCAGACGAGTTCCTTACCTACTAGGTTATGCACAGGATTTTTCTTGTGCTCTCTCTTCATCATCCCATCAATTTTGCATGCTCATCTACAAAAGAAGTCTATTCTCGATGATCTTCCTCTAAACAGAGAGGATACAGGCATAACCATGAATTCTCTTTTTTCCAATGCAAAGTAGAAAGGAGCAATTTAACCAGACCTTGCAGTTCATGCTCACATTGATACCAGACAGTGAAAAGAATAGGGGTATGCACTGTCTTTTTTTTAAAGTAGAAAGAAAAAAAAATTCCTTTCTCTGTAAAGGAACAGTTATAAGTGCTCACCACAATAAAAAGATTCAAGGTAACTTTTCCAAATAATTTAACATCTAACCTCTCAGGAGAGTTAGGATTTCAAAAAGACTTCACAGTTAGCATTTCCTCTTGGCTACCTTTAATCCATCCAGTGTCTAGTATGTCATTTGCACAAGTCTAATACATAAAATTCTTCTAATGTACTGAGTAAGATTATTTAGAGGAAGAAACTGAGAGAATTTAAAACCAAACCAAATGAAAACAAAACAAAACAAACAAAAAAAACCCCAAAACACCCCCTCCCCAACTAATTCAAAAGGATTTGCCTTTTTTCTTTAGTTGGCTTTATTACATATGTTATGTTTTCAAAAAAAAAATTTCTTCCTCATCTTTGTAGTCTGTTGGGTGAATCATTCTCATGGGTGTGTTTAGAAGACAATGAATCATACAAGTTTTTAACTTTAAAACAAAACTTTACTAAATTCACTCATTAACTACACATTTTATGCTATTGGTTTGTTCTTACACGTTATTAATCATCTTCACACAGAACTGTTAGATTTTAACAATTGTGTCCCCAATTACTTGTGAGAGAGCAGTAACATGGAGCTGGTGTCTTATAATTAGCACTGATGGCTATAGTCCACAGTGGGTCTTAGTAGCAGTAGTCAAGGTGATTAGACCTGAGAACTGTTTAATGAAATAATTTTAAACTGAAATGGGCTTGTCTTTCTTAATTTTTGTCTTCCCTGGATCATCCTTTGTGTTTTACTTTTCTTACGCTCACTTCCTAAAAGCAGCATCGCAACTGCTTGTTGTACCGCATGTCTTTTAGCTTTTTCCCTCACCCTACTTGTGTTTTCACTGTAGGGTCCTGAGTATTTCCAGTCATCAGCATTTATGCCATCATCTGTACTGCAACTTTTATTACTTCAATATCTCCCAGATGCAACTACACACTTAATTGTTTGCCTCTTTGTGGTCACATTGCTCAGACACTTATGTAAAATGCTTATAGTTTTTGATTGGGTATGGCAACAGAGTGTTAGAGAATATATAGCATTGGTGGCTGCACTGTTATAGTTTGCATGCATTTGTATTCAACACAAGGTAAATTACATACTGATTAGTGCATTTTTAATTTATAGTTGTCAGTTGTGTCTGTTTTGGCTACAAAGTATTCATTAAAGTTGAGACAACTCAACTTCTAGATGAGACAAAACAACAGACAAAAAGTGATTCTTCCTGCCCACTATGTCTTATTGGGCTGGACTCTTCTCATCAATACTCTCCTCAGTCCAGTAGTTTTCCTGGTTTCTTTAAGGCTGTTTAAATCCCATGTACTCTTTTCCAGGTCACTTGATCTTTTTTATTGTTGTGTTCAAGGTACATTTCTTAGCTCTGGGTTTACATCCTAACACAAGCAGGCAAGTGAGCACTTTCAAGAGGTGGCTGATAACTGTTTCTGTTGCAATCTTCCCTGATAGCTTATTCATTACCTTTCAGCCTGTCCAGAACCCTGAGATGTTCCTCCAATCAGACATAAACAATTGCTTTCAGCTGAACCAGACCAGAGTCTGTGATTCTATACATTATCTATTTCCCTTATACTGACACCATCAATTATACAGCTAGGTAATCCAGGATATGACCCTGCAGAAACTCAGTCCTAAATAAATAAATACATATATACATAATACTTATAAGACAAAAAAAAAAATAAAAGCTTCTTTTTCAGCCTCATCTGATTCAGCTAACTTACAGCCACAGAAATACCACTGCCCAAAGAAAGAGATCAAATACTAAAGAGGAGGAAAGAACCACTTCTTAGCAACGTATGTGCTAACCAACCATGAAAAAACACTCCTAGTGATATTGTAGCCACAATAGGAGAAAACAGGCAGCCCTGTTTTCTGCCACCGAGCTATTCCATTTTTAAGAAAACATGCTGTATAATAAGGGTGTCATAAGTCACAAACAGAGAGTAAAAACATCCATCATCATTCAAAAGACAGTTTTATTACATTCCCAGCCCAAAAGTACTGTAGAGTCAGACATAGGGATATCCCAATACATATAGTCAGCTTCATTTTAGCAAACCTTATTACTTTTGCCTCATTCCCATGTTTGCAGGGCTCAGACAGCCTCTTGCAGAGTGACTCAAATGTTTCTTCTAAGCTCCACAAGAGTCAGAAGGTCTCATTAGCTGGGACACTGGAAAAATATACAGAGCTCACTCTTATCTAGTACTGTGACTGACCTAATAATCATGCTCAGAACTTAGCACTCTGGAGACAATGGACAAGCACAGCCAACACTGAACCAGTGCTAGTAAGCTGTGCATATTTGAAACTGGTGATGTGTTTGGATCTATTTCTGCCATTCTCCTTCAGGCACCTTATTCTAGGAAAAGAGTGGAACAATGTCAGTGGCTTTTAGACCTAAGCTATCTCTGGAGGTGATAAACTATAAGGCATAATAGACATCTAATATGTTGCAGGTCCTTTATTAATCATTGTAAGCACTCATTCCTTCCATTCCCTAATTCATGCACATGTAGTAAAAAATAGTACTTTCTTGTTTGGCTTGTTCTTTTATGCTTCTGTGTCCCTCCATCATACTCGGCAGTGCTCACAGCTGCAATAGCATAGTAGAGGGCTACTTGAGCTAATTCTTCATTGTGAAATTTAGGTAAGGAAGAAAGGATGAGCTCAGTACCATGTTATTTACTATTCCCAGTAGCTACAATTTCTGTTGTGCTTCTTTCCTTTTTGCTTACCTACTAGAGAGTTTCTTCTTGTTTCCTCCCATATTACCACTAGCTCTCTCACAGAGGGAAGAAAGTCAAATGGATTAACTGTTAAAAGAAGAAACATAAAAAGCTTGTGTATACACCCTCACAATCTAGAGGAGCATAACAAAGTGCCCATGATCTAAGAGGAGGTGGTTAGAGACTTACTTGGCCAATCAGACATTCACAACAATATGGGGCCAGATGGCATCCACCTGAGGGTATTGAGGGAGCTGGCAGACCTGCTTGCCAAAGCCCTTTCCCTCATCTTCCAGCAGTCCTGCCTGATTGAGGAAGTTCCACTGGACTAGAAGGTGGCTGATATTGTACCCATTTACAAGAAGGGTCAGAGAGAGAATCCAGGGAACTACAGGCCTGTCAACCAGACTTCAGTGCTGGGGAAAGTCATGGAACAGGAGATCTTGAGTGCTATCACGAAGCACATGCAAGAGAACTGACTGATCAGGCCCAGTCAACACAGGTTTGGCAGGTCTTGCCAAACTAACCTGATGACCTTCTACGACAAGGTGACCTGTTTACTGGATGAGGAAAAGGCTGTGGATGTGGTAATCCTGGGCTTCAGCAAAGCCTTTGACACAGTTTCTCACAGCATTCTGCTACAGAAACTGTCAGCCTCTGGACTGGACAGGCTCACACTCTCCTGGGTGGGAAACTCGTTGGCTGNACTGCCCAGAGCAGAAGGACCTGGGGGTGTTGGTTGACAGCAAATGAACATAAGCCAGCAGTGCACCCAGGTGGCCAAGAAGACCAATAGCATCCTGGCTTGTATCAGAAACAGCATGACCAGCAGGTCCAGGGAGGTTATTCTCCCTCTGTACTCGGCACTGGTGAGACCATTCCTTGAATCCTGTGTTCAGTTCTGGGCCCCTCAGCACAAGAAGGATGTTGAGGCTCTGGAGAAAATCCAGAGAAGAGCAACGAAGCTGGTGAAGGGACTGGAGAAAAGTCTTATGGGGAGCAGCTGAGGGGAACTGGGGTTATTCAGCCTGGAGAAGAGGAGGTTGAGGGGAGACCTCATTGCTCTCTACAGCTACCTGAAAGGAGGTTGTAGAGAGGTAGGTTCTGGCCTCTTCTCCCAAGTAACAGGTGATAGGACAAGAGGGAATGACCTCAAATTGTGCCAGGGGTGGTTCAGGGTTTAAATCAGGAAAAAAATTTTCACAGAAAGGATCATCAAGGACTGCAACAGTCTGCCCAGGGAGGTGGTTGAGTCACCATCCTTTGTGGTATTTAGAAGACAGGTAGACGAGGTGCTCAGGGACATGGTTGAGTGGCAGATAGGAATGGTTGGACTCAATGATACAAGAACTCTTTTCCAATCTGGTGGTGATTCTATGATTCTATGATTCAAGAGATGGAAAGGAGCAAAAAAATGTAACAAACGATGAAGACAAGCTGCCATATAGTGGTATGCAAAGTTATAAACCCTGAAGCTGGCATCTGACACAAGCACAAACATACTAAACAGAGTATTGGATGACTGTAAGAGAGAAGTTAATCCTATATAATACCAATATTTGAACTAATGTGAAAAGTCCTCATTAAGGCAATAATGCAATTAACAGCTGTTATTACTTGTATGGCTTATTTTTATTTTGTCTAAATACAATTTTTTAGACACTGTAAATATTTGTCACACATAATCCTCTTTTATTCATTCATTTTATTATTAATTCTATGTTTTTTCTGTATCAATCTTTTTTCTACTCTTTCTCTACATTTACTACTTCTGTTCATCTGTCACATCTTTTGTCCCAGTGTTGCTTCTATCTGTTGCTTAGAACTTCTCTTCTCCTACTCTTCTTTGTACTGAAAAAGGTCCAGGGCTTGACTAGAATGTCTAGAGATGAGGTCTTAGTATTACAGATTAAAGAATAAGATGTTGAAACAGACACAGAAGTCTAAAGTGATACGGACGGTTTGCCCCAAAATCAGGAGCCAAAAGTCTGATATCTCAGCACTTAGTGTACTATGTGAAAATTAAAGAAAAATTAAAAAAAAATCAACCTACATGTAAATTCTTAGGAACTGATAGCGGAAACCCCTCTAAACTAGCTATTAGAGGAGTATGAATGACAGGATGTTATGTGAAGCCAACTGATGTGCACTAGCCAGTATAACTAGCCAGTATAACTAACCAGTTAACTAAGTTTCAAGGGTGAAACGAAGAAAACTGTGACTTAATATAAGCATGCATACCCCAAATTAGCTAGAAAATCTGTGCATATAAACTAAGGACGATAGAAGTGAACTTTACATTCAAATATGTCAGTGTACCATCTTGGGACCTACCAACACTATCAAAACCTTCTCACTGCTCTCTATGGGTTTTAAGTCAGTCTACCAAATGTGCAGAAAAAGAATAGAAGGAAAATAGTAATTCTCTAGAAATGCATGTGTAGAAAACATAATTCTTGTATTTGAGAATGTTTTGATCTAGAAGACAAAAGCAGTTGAATCCTGTGTCTAGCTGTCTCTGCTGAACTTGTTTATCCTTCATGAGTTATTTCCATCTTAATAAAACTTTAGAGTTGGTTCCATCAGTAGGGTGGAAGTTGTTGACTGGGAATATACTCACAGAACCACTTACTGAGAAACATATGAAGACTGCATGTAAAAGGAAGACTAAATATGTGACCATTGTCCTGGTTCTGGCTAGGAAAGGATTAATTTCCTGATTTTGGTTGGGAAAGAGTTGATTTTCACCAAAAGAAATAAAATAGCTAGGAAAAGTCATAGTCAGGACAGCTGACCAAGCTAACTGTTGAGATATTCCATGCCATCATCATCAGGTTCAGTAGATATTGGGGAGAGGTAGTAGTTGGCCAGATGGCATGGCCCAGAGCAGGGTCTGGTCAATGGTTTGGAAGCTCCCTGGGATCATGACTTTGGAACACATTCAGACATTATTTTTCTCCAGACAGTGAGTGGTTGATTACTTCCTTTATGTAGTTTGATATTGTATTTTCCTCTCTGTTTTACTGCTCTGCTAAGCTGTTTTACCTCAGCCCATGACATTTTTCCTATTCTCCTCCCCACCCCATCTGGGAATGGGGAAGGGTGAGTAAACAGACATGGTCCTTTGCTGCTGGATGGAGTCTGTGTGGCTCTTTGTTGCCAGCTGTCATTGTTCTTAGTTGCTGGCTGTCAGGTTAAACCACAAAATCATGAGTTATATTACACTATGTGATCTCTGATTTCTGGGGTGACAGCAAATATCACCGAATAGGAATACACACAACTTGATGGACCCCTTGTGATCAGTCAACTCCCAGGAAGATGCTTTGCTTTTGGCAGCAACTTATAAGTAGCATCAAATAATGCCCTGCACCATTCCTGGTAAGATATATTATCTCCCTTTAGGTTATTGTACGCTTCTGATTAAAGATAACAAAGAAAGAAAAAAGTGTAAAAGAAAGTCACTAAACACAAAATTTCATGTTATTTATAAATATCTGATTATGGTTTAAGTGATATTATTTTCCATTTTCAAAGGCAGTACAGTAAAACAATGATGTTTAAGAAGAATCGACACTAAGTTCATAAAATAAGTACTTCTTATTTAGCATAATATCATCCATAACCAAAAAAAAGAGATAGTAGGAATATGTAGTTCATA
Source organism: Piaya cayana (assembly GCA_013389865.1). Classification (NCBI taxonomy): domain Eukaryota; kingdom Metazoa; phylum Chordata; class Aves; order Cuculiformes; family Coccyzidae; genus Piaya; species Piaya cayana. Next base: position 88,300 of record WAAB01001187.1, read on the forward strand.
AAAATTATAATACACATTGTAGATCCCTGAAGCAACCAAAAACAAGTTGAGGGAGGGGTTATACTCATAGTAATTAATTTACACTGTTACAGTCAAGCTAGATAAAGATGTCTGCCAGGCTAACAGTGCTAGTGAGACTTACAAGGTGCTTAAGATGATGTGAAATGATGTCAGGGTCAATGATAGCTGGAGAAGATGTTAAATTGAGTAAAATGAGCCATGAAAGGACATTGTTAACAGCCTGAAGATGAAGGACATTGCAAATGCTTTCAAGGGCAATGTTGGCAGAACATTCCCATTTTAAATTAGTGCTGTTATCAGGAGACAGTAGGTATGGAAGTGAATTCTTAACTGCATTGTAAAAACTTTTTTTAGCACCTCTGTAAGAAAATTAATCAGTTCTGCCTACCGATAAGTCTTGTGATTATTAAATAGATTCTAACATTTAAATTTGAAAGGTTAATGTAACTGTAACTATAAATCTATAATGTAGTATCCCCCACACACACACAACCAGGGAAAAAATAATTAACACAAAAGTCAAACCAATACAAAATAGAGAGCAAATGACAGCATTACATGGCAGAAATACAGGACAAGCTTTCTCCATCCATAAAATGGCTTAATGAAGGCAATGGGGTGCTGTTACAAGGTAAAAAAATAGATTGACAATAGAAATGTAAAAAAAGTCATAGTAAAATAATGTTTTAACATTGCTAACATATTTTTATGGGTGATAAAAATATTATATGAGACACAATATCTATTCCCTAATAATGAAATAATAAAATCTAGTGCGTATGTTTTAGTTGTCACTATTTACAGTGACATTAATGATATTTTCATGAACGCCACAATAGCTGCTGATATTCTCTCACAGTAGTTTAAAAGATGATCTTCACACTAAAGAAATAATCTTGGACATGATACCTTCATTGAAATGGGTTAAATTCTACCCATATTGCCTCCATCAGTGTTTACAAATAAAACTTCCATTTACCTAAAACCTTCCTGGAGGAAAGATGAAAAAAATTATTTTATCAGAATTTAAGATGTCTGAGGTAATGACAGAGGAAATGTAGTACTTGTACACAGCCTACATGCTTCAGTAAGGTGCTAGCATCTGGTGTCATGAGCCTAAACTCAACTGCTCAGGACAGTATTACAATCTGAAAACAGTATTTTCTACAATGAGAATAATCATTCACTTGAACGACCTCCCCAGGGATATAGTAGAATCCCCATTGCTAGAGGTTTTCAAGTTATATTTGGACAGAGGCCTGAGTAATCTCATCGAGTCTATCTTTCTCTCAAAATGTTGGACCATATAATCTTTCAAGGTCTATTCCAATCAGGTACTTAGTTGGAATTTTTTTTTAAAAAACTGTACAGAAAGTTTGATAGCTAGTTTTCAGAAATAATTTCCCTCAATCTTAGTTGATTCAGACACTAAAAATGGCTAGTGAATTTTGAAAATCTTAATTATTATATTTATTTGGAAAATGATAGAATGTAATATCTAGTTAAAAAGTCATCCAGAACTTAATCTACACATATAAGTCTGCATACCTCAGTCTTTTCTTTATTACACAGTCTTACCTATAGTGTTTTGAAGAAAATACGGGGTTTGACTTCCTTTTTCTGAAACAGTGCAAATTCCAGTTTCTAGAAAGAATTGTTTAATACCAGTGTCATAGTGGCCAAATCATAGTCAAAACTCTAGAAAAGTTAGAAAATGTCATATGAGACAATACATATTAGTAAGGTAAAAGTTAATATTCAAAGCATTCATCAAAGGGGATCACTTGCCAATTGCCATCACAAGCAAAACAGGGAAAAACTAATTTTGTTTCCTAATTAAAATAGATTTGTATAATACAAAACAAAAATAAATTAAAACAATATCTCCTACCTCATCTCCTACCTGTTTCCCATCTTCTGCCTAGGTTCAACTTCACTCTTTCATTCTTGACTGCTCTATCTCCACATTGGTCTGGGAAATGGGGAAGTTAACAGTCTGTTCAGAATAGGTTTTTTAATACCTCTTTCTTCTTCATGTTTTCCTACTGCTTTGGCAAGGACTTTCCACAAGTCACAGTTACATCAAGGCATATCTATCTGCTCCAGCCTGGGATCCTCCAGAGGCTTTATTGTAGATATCTGTTCACTCTGTTCCTTTTCATATACTGCAGAGGTGTAACTGATCCACTGGAGTCTCACTGTAGGCTACAGCCAAACTCATCCTTCACCGTGGTCTTCTCTACCAGCTGCAGCAGAATACCTGCTTGGGCATCCAGACCTCGGCCTCTTTCTTCTCTGACCTTGGTGTTCACCTGGTTGTTTCACATTTTTTCCACAATCTTCACAATGTGCACATAATTTTCCCCTTCATTAAAGACATTTTCCAAGAGGTGCCACCAGCTTGGCTGATAGGTTATGTCCAATGATGGTTCTGCCAACTAGAACCATCTGTGTCCAGGGTATCCTCTGACTTCTTCCCACAGAGGCCACCCTCACAGTCTCCTGTGACAAGCCCCTTGCCACCTACACCCAATACAAGAGTCCAAATTGAACTAAGTATATGATGCTTTCCTGTATTGGGGGGGGGGGGTGTATATTTGCATACGGGTATGGATTGATCATGTTATTTGTATTCTTTTCTATATATTCTTGTTTCATACCCATATGCAACTAGTGGAGCTGGTTGGGGTTTTTTTTTATCCTGTTCATTTTTTTTGCTATAAATATCCCATGTATGTAAGGTCAAATAAGCAAGAAATATTGGCATTCAAATTAAATAATATAATCTTCTCTCTAAAACTGTGAATAGATATGAGGGGAAGACTCTGAGGAAGAGATGACCTTCAGTTCCTGAAGGACATTTTCTGCAGTGTCTCCAGAAAATGTGAATAAAGAGTAATTTTGAGAATTTTGTGTTAATAAATGTTTACCATAATAATACTTTTATATTACATACTTTCATATATATAGATGCTTTATATAACTCATATCTTGGAACGTGATAAATATGCTTTCACCATATAAACATCGGCACATGGTTTTTTTCTTAATCATGACTGTCTTTACAGGACACTCATATTTTGTTTAGACAGTAAAAGCATTTTATATTGCATTCTATTACCAGATCCTCAGTATTGCAAATTTTTATTCAGGATCTAATTTTACTAGTGAAAAGAATGCTGTTAGATAATAAAGGTAAACACATCTTAAAGTGATTGCAAGATCAGGTCTGTCATAAAGATTTTAACTTACAGTGGGTAGAAGTTAATACTGAATGCATATAATAAGTTTCCGGGCCTTCTCCGAGTCTCTAATGGTTTACTTATATTAGTTATAATAATGAAAAACTGTGAAATTAGAACAAGTGTATGTTTTGCCTCCACTGTCATTGTTCTTTGTAAGAAAACTTACTAGTAATTTTAGTGAGTAAAGATTTAGTAACATTTTGTTATCTCTGACAATTTAATGTTAGAATCAATATACCAATTGTCATGCTTTTTGTTCTGTCTTAATAAGCTATGTCTCAGTTGATATCCTCAGGTTCCCATATAAAACCCACAGAATAAGAAAACCACCAAATACAGGATTTATAATAGAAAGATTACAAACTATTAAATACAGTGGTGCTGTGGGGCATCTCCCTTTTTCTTTTAGTGTTTCTCAATAATTGTCCTGTGCCAGAGTTTTATAACAGAAAAAAATACTTATTGAATCGCAACTGTGTCTGGTTTGATTTCAGAAGAGAATTTGATATCAAGAATGCAAAGAGATCAAATTAAACCAAAAGATAAAATTACATCCAGGCAGCTAGAAGCTATCCTTTGCTATCCTTTCTGCTTTTTGTACCATTTACTGTTTGGTGTTACAGATAAGACCAAAGCAATTTTATAAATTGGAATAAACTGTGAGTTTACAGATGTTTCAACTCTGGAATAAATGTATCTCCACAATCTCCAGTTATCTTATTTCACATTTTGAAATCTGAAAGACCTTTGGAGGCAGAAATTCATTATCTAAACCCTCCTTGAATCAGGTAGAGACTGTAAAGGTCCAGTATTAGGACAGAATGAAGTCAGGAAGGTCTGAACAATTTTGTTATTTCCTATTGGTCATAGTCTCCTCTGCAGTCACTTCCTAACCGATAGATTTTTGTGTATAATTTTGAAATTCAGTACATAAAGTAATGATGTGCTGCACTTTGTGCTGGAACTCCATTTACGCTACACCAACCCCATTAGTCTGTCATCACAAAAAGTCTTCTTTGCCCGTTCCTGTTCACTACTATTATTTCTGGATACAACTCAAGCTGGGTGCCTTCAGTCTGTGCATGCAAAGTGAGCAAACCATGAAAATTTCCTGGGCAACTGTACAGAAACTCTAGGAGACTAAAAGACAAAGAAACAAAAAATAAACTTATTTCCTTTTCTCTCATGGGGTCATATGAAGAATTAGTGTCAGGTTTTCCATTTTTTTAGAAATGAAACACTGGTGATAAATACATTTAAAATAGTGTGCAAGCACTGTACCAAGATTTTAATGAATTCCACTGCATGTATAAAGAAAACCTTGAAAGCTATATTCATGTACAATTAGAAGGCATTATTACTGTTAGAGGAATTCAGTTTATTACAAATTTTTGACAAAACCAATAGAATTTCACTGACCTTACCAGCCTT
>WAAB01001188.1:0-10933 GCA_013389865.1 Piaya cayana
TGAAGGGCGGCGGGAGGAAGGTTCTCCTGCTCCTCCTCCCTTCCTCGCCGGCTGCTCTTGCGCTGGGTTATCCCACGCGTGCATTTAATGTTGGTGAACGAGGCGCTCCCCGTTCCAATTGCATTTCAGGACTTCCAAGGGACGGGGAGTGAGCGGAATGGTTCTTCTCCAGCCTTACGCTCACCTCCCGGATCAACTGGGCAGAACGACCTCCAACCTGCCCCTCTCAGGAGAAAAAGGGCAACGGGAGATGCTGGGAAATCCACCAGTTGTAGTGTTCTGGGCTGAAACTCTCCAAAAGGCCCATTTTAAATGATTTTCTCCGTGCTGCTAAACGATGCAAAACCTCTTCCCCCTGCCCCCAGCGCAGCCCCGTTGGGGAAAACCAGGGGTAGGAGGACAGAGGAGCCCCAGAAGGGATCAGAGGGGCTCCAGCCCAGCCTCTCCCACGGCCTCAGCTTCCTAGAGCCGCTCACGGAAACTCTCCCGGCCGAGGGACGCGACACCCCGGAGCCCTTCGCCGCGGCGCCGTCCCCTCGCAGAGAGCGTTTCCCTCGGCCAAGCGGAGCCGAGGGCTGCAGGGAGGGAGCTCCCCAGCCTCGTTTTATCCATTTGCACCGCGCTTGGCCCAGCCGGGCTCCGGTTGGTGGGTTTTTTATCCCTTGTTCCCTCTCGAGAAACAGAGCAAATCCTCGCGCCGACGCGCTAATTGGAAACTCATTGGATCAGGCCCACTACGAGCTTTGCTCAAAGCCTCTCCCCGTGTGGTCCCGACGCTCGGGTCTCGCATCTCGTGGGTGGATGCAATAAACCCGCTGCCTCCACCACCCCGCGACCGATTTCCAACGTCGCTATTAAAAAAACTACCCCCCCACCCCTCAACCCTGTTTTTTTTAACCCCTTTTTTTATCGGTTTTGCCCCTTCTTGATGCGACGCCTGCCCAGGAGCAGCCGCTCTGCCCTAAACCCTGACAATTTTCCTTTGTTTGTTTGTTTTGAAGGTTTAAGTTCTATTTGAATCCGACATTTAGTGTTTACCCCCTCGGTGCGGTTGTACGTTCGTAGCTTGTTTTTTTCAGACGATGGAGAAAGGTGCCCGGCCTGAGCGACTGCCAGAGCCAGCGAAGCTATAGGATGATACAAGGCTTTTTGTCCTTAAAAGGATTCTCCGAGGCGGGGACGCCAACCAGCAGCGGGTCGTTCCTCGCATGCTGCTCGCAGTAATTCATCAGCTCCGAAGACGCTTTCGAGACCTGAATGTTGGGAGAGAGGAGAAGGTCCGTGAGAACCAGAGAATCGTGGGATGATTTGGGATGAAAGGGAACTCGAAGCCCACCCAGCTCCACGGGCAGAGACGCCTCCCGCGCCCACAGAGCTCGGTGTCCGCGGCAAATGTGCCCAGGGTGCCCTCGTTGTAGTGTCCGTGGAGCCAGGAGAAGGCACAGAGCTCATCCCACACGGCTCCATCGGAAAGGAAAGAGACCCCGACGTTCAGCAACTTCACAGGGACGGTGACAAATGGAAAGGGGAAACCATGGAAAAAAAAAAAGAGTTTGTCAGGTCTGACACAAACAAAACGACGAGCATGGGAAAAACACCCCCAGCCACAAGCAAGAGATTTAGGAGAAGATACTATTGTTGGTTTTGAGGGCTTGGGGATAAAGAAGAAAGGAAAAAAATGCCTGTTTGAGAGCAGCCGGCCTCTGATGTTGGAAAGGGAGGGTTTGAAGCCATTAGAGACCATTACTTGAGGCTCCGCTTCTTTTAGTTCAAAGCGTCTTCTGGGAAGGGAGAAGCAGCGGCTGAGGGCAGCGCGGTGGAGGGCGAGGGGCAGGGAGGTGCCAGCAGCTCCGGAGACCAACAGCAGCCCCTTCGCTTTTAATTAACTTAATAGCTGGGGGAACACAAGTCAAACGCAAAACACAGACGCAACCACATCACATCTGGGTGGCCCGATGGGACCGGCTGCAGCTGCCGGGCTCACGGTTTGGTTCCTTTCCTGGGATCTCTGCTCGGAACCGGGGCGATTCGTCCCTCCCAGCCGAGTCGAGCTCTGATTTAGGAGGGACAGAAAGCGCCTCCACAGCCCTTCCCCGCGGTCCTGGCTTTGCAGCATCACCAGGGATCCTGCGCTCTGCAGCCTCGCAGGGCTACGGGAGCCGCTGAGGGACCCGGGGCTGTTTGCTGAGGGGAGACCCCATCGCTCTCCGCAGCTCCTGGAAAGGTTGTGGGCAGGTGGGCACTGGGCTCTTCTCCCACGAAACAAGAGGATGAGGGGAAACGGCCTCAAGCTGCTCCAGGAGAGGTTTAGATTGGATTTTGGGGAAGATGCTCCACTGAAAGAGTGGGGAAGCCCTGGCAGAGGGGGAACCTCCATCCCTGGAGGGGCTCAAAAACCGTGCAGGCACTTCGGGACACGGTTTCGTGGGGATAGAGGGGTTGGGTGATGGTTGAACTGGGTGAGCTTAGAGGGCTTTTCCACCCTTCATGGTTCTAGGATTCTCTGATTTACCTGCAGTGCCAGGCGCTTTGTCCGACCCCGCAGGGAGGAACCAGCGGGCAACCCTCACGCTGCCGCTCTGGCTGCCGGCACAGCCTCACCCACAGCTCTCAGGGCTGCCCGTTCCCCTCATCTCCAAACACCCCATCTCATTTATCTGTAGGCAAACACGCTTCTCGCCGGCCTCAGCTGCAGGGAGAGCAGGAGCCGGAGGAGCCAGGACTCATTTAACCAGCCCCGCACGCACTTGGCAGCCCCAGAGCCGGGGTTGCGGTGCTGCCAGCTCGCCCAGACAGCACATCTCCTCCGCTCCAGCCTAAATAGCAGCACGTTGCGGTCCTGCCGCTGTTGTTCTTTCCCAGCAAAGCATTTAAGATAAGTCACAGCTCCAAAGGTCGGGAAGCTCCCCTCCCCTCCTCCTCCTCCTCAGCGGGCACCGTCCGGGATCCTGGAGCACAGACACGGTAATTCGGAGGAGAGTCAGCAGGGCCTGGGCTGGGGAAGACCTGTAATTACTTTGTCTTCCCTAAAAAAGCCTCCCTGATGGGTGCTCGCTGCCGTCTAGAGAGCGGTGGCCCTAAAAACAGCTGCAAAACCTCACAGCTTAAAAAAACCCCACAGCTATTCACAGCAGCAGCAGCTCCTGCACATCCAAACCAAAGGGGAGGGAGGACCTGCTGCTGCAGAGGGGATTGAAAGGCAAAGAAAACTTTCTCTGATGAGAAAACCAAATTACAAACTCTCAGGTGGATTTAACACCCCTGAGTTTCACGGTATTTCGGTTTCACTGGGCCTTTCGCTGCCAGGCAGGGGGCTTTCCTCTGCACGACTCACTGACAAGCGGCTTTCCACAAAGAGATCTCATCTCCCCCTGATTCCTCCTTTCCTGAGGAGTTTTTGTTTATCCTGGAGAAGAGGAGGCTGAGGGGAGAGCTCATTGCTCTCTGCAACTGCCTGAGAGGAGGTTGTGGAGAGGAGGGAGCTGGGCTCTTCTGCCAAGGCACAGGGGACAGGACGAGAGGGAATGGCCTCAAGCTCCACCAGGGGAGGGTCAGCATGGACCCTCCCTGCAGAGCGAGTGCAGAGACTGGTGATGACCACGGGGTAAGTTCAGAGAGCGCTTGGGGCTTTCCTGCTCACAGGGCTGAGGTTGCTGCCCACAGGCTGATATTTCTCCCCAGAGCTCACATGGCCAACAAGCCCGGGTACTGCAGAATCACAGGACGGTTTGGGTTGGAAGGGACCTCAAAGCCCACCCAGTGCCACCCCTGCCCTGGGCAGGGACACCTCCCATGGATCAGGGGCTCCCAGCCCCATCCAACCTGCCCTGAAGCCCTCCAGGGATGGGGCGATCCCTCTGTTGGCTCCTGGAGGACCCTGACTCCATGCCTCTGTGAGCATGTTACCTGCTCCAGCTCCCCCAAGAGACCTTTATTCCTGGGGCTCCTCAGCTGGTGAGCCAGCACACGGCCGGGAATAGACTCCGGTTTGCTCTCCCGGACAACTGCAGCACAGAATTAACCTTCCCTGCTGCCACCATAAATGTGCCTCAAGCCAGATGCCGGCGTGCCGCTGTCCCTTGTCACTGGTGAGAAAAGGGAAGAGCAGCAGCTGCAAAAACTCTGCACGAGCAGCAAGAGTCTGAGAGAAAGTGCTCAGCGAAGCCGGCCTTAAATACACGGCCAGGCAAGGCTGGAAAGCGTGTGAGAGAGCCCTGCAGAGCTCGGCTGGGTCTGGACCCTGCAGCTTCGGTGCCTTCGCAGGTCGCGTGTGCCCAGCCGAGCTCCACAAACTCACTCCAGTGGCCAGTCTGCCCTTGGCTGGTGGCTGGGACACCCCTGGATCGCGTGGTCACCTCTGACCCCTGGGAGAAGCTGCCCAGGCTGCAGCCTCACCTGCCAGTTCGAGTGGTGCCCGTAGGAAGGGGTCTCATCCAGAACCGCTGCAATTTCTGAGCCGGAGTCATCCCAGCCGCATGCGTGGGCTCCAGGAAAACCCAAAGCTCTTTCCCAGGAGCTTTTCCCTCTCCATCCCTGCCCACCCTGGACGCGGCGAGTGCCGTCCCGCTCCAGCTCCCCCGCTCACCTTGATCCTCTCGATTCCGGCTTCGATGCGGAGCTGCTCCACCAGCTTCCGGGCCTGCGCTATGTTGTTAGTTGTTGACATTGTCTGCCATCAGCTCCAGGCCCCGGCACGCGAGAATCCTGCAAGACAAGGAGGGGGGGAGCGGGGTTGGCATCACACGAAGCCGCCTCGAAAGGGTCGCACCGCACCTCCTCACCGGCAGCCTCACGCAAAGGGCTTCCATGAGCTCTAAGATGATGACACCGACTTCACGCTTCCTGAGTTGGGTTCAAGTTCTCCTTTCCTTTAAGCAGCACTTGTTTGATTAAAAAAAAACCCACCCAGAAACTTGCCGACGAGAGGGGAAAAAGGAAACTTCTGGCAGAAGCGTTTGACTGACTGGAAAAGGGAACAGAACCTCCCCAGCCCATGGATCCTGCCCTGAGCCTCTCGCAGCGGGACGATGCTCAACCATGACCTGCACGTTCCCGTCTCTTTTCACCCTCTCCTTGCCCCGTGGCCTTCGTCCTGCCCTGACTCCTGTGCCAGCCTTTCCCCCGTGCCAGGCTCTGATGGAAACGCTCGATACTGCACAGCCCTGAGCCATTTATCCATCGGTTTATAAATCGATATCTCTGCAAAAGGCAAAGAAAGAAGGAAAGAAAGAAAGAGCAGCAGACGGTGCCAGGTTGGGTGGAAAACCAGGACTTGGCGAAGGGGCAGGTTCCCCAGATGCCAAAGCGCTGGATGGCGGCACACGACAGGCACGGACACGGGGAATTATGGAAGCATGAGAGGCACCAATAGCTCAGATCGCAAAGAAACCTCCCACAGAAATGGTGCAAAAGAAGGGCCTGGATGACTGTGGAAATAATGAGAACACGTGAGATGGAGCCAGAGCAGGGCTGGAGCACAACTCCTCTCCATGCCCCAAGTGCCTGGTCTCCGAGGGTCTCACAGACCCCGTCCAGCTGCCAAACTCTGCACCCATCCCCGTCTGGCCTGATCGTGAGGCTTTAATCATAGAATCATGGGATGGTTTGGGCTAGAAGGGACCTTAAAGCTCATCCTCAGCAGGGGTGGCTGCTCCATCCCTGGAAGAGTTCCAGGCCAGGTTGGATGGGGCTGGGAGTCCCTGATCCAGCGGAGCTGGGACTAGATGGGCTTTGGGATCCCTTCCAACCCAACCCATTCCATGATTCGATGAACAGCAGCTCTTGGTAGAGGCCGTGACACGCTGGAGGGCAGCTCTGGCCGCACCATCCGAGCTGGACACCCTCAGCCAGACGCTGTTCTCAGGTCTTTTCTCTATCATCGTCCCCACGGAGCTGCTGCAGGGGCGTCAGGAAGAGTTGCTCCCTGGCCCTGCCCGGCTGTGACTCAGCCCGTGACCCCTGGGGAAGCGGGGAGAAGGCTGCAGCGAGCGCCACCTCCACCTCCCACCGCCTGACGAACTTGGGATGATGCTGGGAGGAGGACGGAGCCAAATCAAACCCGGGATTGGACCCGGCGGCGCTCCGGGCGCCCCAGCCAGCCGCCCACCGCAGCCCTTCATCGCTCGCCGTAATTACAGCCTCCTCCAGCCTCCTCCCCGGCCCCGGCAGCTTCAAAAGCAGATGCTGAACTGCAGCCTTCAGTGGGGGAAGAGAGGGAGGAGTGTCTGCCCCATCCAAAATCCAGGCGGGCTCGAGCTGTCTCGCCTGCGCTCAGACATGAGGGGAGTTTATTCCAGACCGCGACGGCCCTCCTGGGGATTGCTTGGCTTGGCAGCAGCGAGCAACGTGTGCTGAACTCCTCGATCCCCGAACGCACTCGGCTGTGGGAGAAAACAAGCGGCGCTTCAGCCCTGAGCCGATTCCCTGAATTAACGGGGTTATTTGGAAATCTCCACCTCTCGAGAGCTGGAAGACGTTCGTCGGGGCGGCCTGGGAAGCCCGGTTGCCGACATAAAGCCTCGTACTGTGGAATGGGGAGAGGGAAGCAGGCTGGGGCCAGGGCTGGAGCCTCCTCTCCTGCCCTGATCTCCTACGCTGTGAGAGGGGCTGCTCGCAGGGAGGTGGGATGGACACATCTGTGTCCCACGGAGCCCAGACTTGAGTCTCGACCCGCACCCCGAGTCCCAGAGCCAGAAGCCGAGCCCCACGCAACCCGCTGCTGGCCCGGGCGCTGCTCCAGCCCTTCCTGACCCGGCACAGGGAACACTCTGCTCTCTTTCCCACGAAGCAGCAGCACCTGCAGCGCGAAGGCTTTATCTTTGGGGACTCTTTGCTCCTCCAGCACCCAGTGCTCTGTGATCCCGGCCCTCGGAGACCCTCGGGATCGCAGAGCAGCAGCTGCTGTTCCTGCCATTCCCTGTGCAGGCCGAGCACAAGCTGCACACGAGCTGTGTCAGCGCTGCTGCCAGTATCTGTGTCATCAATCCCAGAGAGAAACTGGGGAGCTTTGCCCGTAAGGCCTCTGGGGCACCAGCAGCTCCTCTTGGCCACCTTCTGCTCATCCCTGTTCCCAAAGGAATCCCTCTCACAACGCATGTGCTCCTGCAAGCGGATCTCTGGGAGGGCTCCACAGCGTTAGGGCCAGGGAAGAGCTCAGAACCCGGCTCTGCACCGTGAACCTGACAGACCCCCCTGCTGCAAACAGCTCACTCCTCACTGACAAAACAATCCTTCACCTGCAGAAGGAGTCAGCAGGCAGCTGGAGGGGAAAAAAAACCCCAAGCGATCAGATGTAATTAATGTTTGCAGCAGCGCGAGATCACCTGCTTGTACTTTCCCGGCTTCCTGTTTATGGAACAAGGCCGAGGAACCCGTCCAGGGCGAGTTCCTTATGGGAACATCTGCTGAGAGCTGGGAGAGGCAGGGCCAGCACCGCCACCCCGGCAGCGCTCTGCACCCTCGGCCCCGCAGCACCTTGCAAGCCCCAATCCTGCAGCACCTTGTGTTCCTGTAGTATCCTGCATCCTTGTCCTTGCAGCATCCTGCATCCCTGTCCCTGCAGCATCCTGCATCCTCATCCCTGAAGCATCCACATCCCCATCCCTGCAGCATCGTGTGTCTCCGTCCCCTGCGCGTGTCACCCCTAGGGGAGGGCAGGCAGTGCCCTGCTCTGCCCCAGCCGCTCTCCAGTCCATCCCCAGCCCCTGGCGGGACCTCGCTCTGCCTCCAGCACCAACGCGCTTTGCCTCTACCAAGCGTGGAGAGCAGCACCTCGAGAGCTGCTGAACACAGGGATCGCGGTTCCACAGCAACAACACCTGCAGCAGCAGCTTCTGCCTCCTCCCCAGCGCCGTCACCCAGCAGTGACGCCGCGAGGGCTCCCTCGGGGGAACTGGGGGGCGAGTGGGTGGCTTCCCACACGCTGACAGTGCAGCCCCCCTCGCACCACTCTGTATTTCCAAGAACAAATTTCAGCAGCCGAGCTCTCAGAAGGGTCAAGAGGGAGTTGTGCTGGACACAAACCCGTCCTCCAGCTGCAGCTGCCCCCCCTGCACATCCCGAAGGAGCCTCGGTGGCTGCTGGAGCCAGAGCAGGGTGGAGGTTGGGACAGTGATGAAACCGCAGCCGCGTGGTCTCGGGCTCTGGCACAGCAGCAGCAGGAGCTGCAGCCCTTTCGAGCCTGGAACGGGTCAGGTAACCTGGTTGTAACCACTGGCCTCGCTCAGGGACTGGGAGCTTCTGTTACCCAGGTGAATAATTAACAGAGCGCGTCATTAACGACTGGAGAGCATCGATATGAAAGGTCCCGGGCTGCTGCCTGGCACACGAAGGGCGTCCTCGGCATTTTTGAAAAGCCAGAGCGAACTGTAAAGATGTCATTCCGCAGAGCTATAGGGGCGTGTAAACAACTCGTGAGGGAAAAGTATTTGGAAGGAAGCCACGGGGAGGCACGCGGAGTGAAATGAGTGTGATGTGAACCAGGGTGACACTCAGGGCACAGGTACATCAGCCCTTTTCCAGTCATGGGATCATGGGATGGGTTGGGGTGGAAAGGAACTCAAAATCCATCCAGTGCCACTGCTGCAGGGACACCTCCCATGGATCNCCCACCCTCACAGCAAAACATTTCTCCCTCAGATCTCATCTCAAACTCCCCTCTTTCAGCTGAAAACTGTTCCTCCTTGTCCTCTCCCTGCACTTGAAGCATTTGGAGAAGGTGTGGGGAGGCTCAGGCTGGAGTGGGATGCATGGGGCAGTCGGGACACATGGGTCTCGTGTGCATCATCTGCCTCCTCTTCCATCTGACCACAGAGGAATAACCCGTACGGCCTCAATCCCTCCCTGCCAGGCAGGCGAAGCCTTTGGAGTTTGGCCACGAGCTCCTCCTGCCCCTTCCCAGCGCGGGACGGGGGGGACTTGGCCTTTCCCAGTATGGAGCCGTGAATCTGCACAACGACAGCGCCGCTCGCATTTGCTGAGTCACCGACAGGAATCACTCAGCAATAAATGAACCTTCCCGTATCTTTCCCTGCACCCTCTGCCCTCCCGGCTGATCCATCCCCAGGTCTCATGGCAGCGTTCCTGGGACGGGCAGCGGCTGCCCAGAAAGAACAAACTGAGTTTGGGAAGCGGCTCCTGTTGCGTGAACGCAGTCGGCACTTGGCGTGCAGCTTCCCCCGCTGTCGTCTAAGCAGTTCCAGGAGGGCTGAAGTCATCACACGGTCCTGCAATTAATTCTCCGGGCTGCCGTCCCGGCTCCTCCAGCAGCAGAGCCGCCTGGAGACCCCGGAGCATCGACCCCGGAGCATTCCCCCTGCAGGAGGAATTCACCTACGGGGCTGGGGGGTGGCAGCAAGATAAACACCGAAAATGACTGAAGATAACACGGGGCACGGGACACGCTGTTATCCAGACGCGTTCCAAGGTCGATAGCAACTAGATCTGAGCGACCTGATCTGGTTAACGACGTCGCTGCTGCTGCAGGGGGGTCGGGCTGGATGACCCCTAAAGTCCCTTCCAAGCCAAAGTGTTGTGTGATTCCATGGGAAGCGGTGGAGAGGGAGGGTTATGAAACCTCGCAGGAAGCAAACAGGGAGCCAGGGGTGAGGTGAGGGGCAGAGGGGGCTCAGAAGAGGAGCAAACACGTCCTGAGCTCGGATGTGGCTGTAGCGCTTCTTTAGGAAAAGCACTGGGGAACAGAGACCCAACCGTGGTCTTAGGATAAAATCTGGAACGAGCAGGATTTGATGTTTTAAGCTGGTTTGCACATTACAAAGCAAAAGCAGCTCAGGATGCTCATGACTGCATCATCCTGCATCAGCTGAAGGAGAACCACAAGCTCCCTCTCCTCCACCGAGCTTCATGATTAATCGCAAAGGGCTCACGGTATGACAAAAGCGGGTTTCTTGCATCAATTTCTTCATACATTTTCAGCAAAAGAGGTGTCTCAGTGTTTACAAAACAGGATTATTCACTGCAGTGGATAAGAATGACAGTTACTGCCAGCACTCCCGTGTTTCCATCAAAGCAAGCGTGAAGGGAGCATTGACCCGGGTCTGGTTTGCACTCTCCGTACCGAGATCTGTTCTGTGCAGCCCTCTGACGTCAAAGCGAGACCGACTGATGTCTACAGAGCAGGCACCTCCGATGCTTTTCATCAGCTGATTCTCCACGGAGCAGGCTGGCTGCAGAGGGAGGCGATCTGGGCTGCTTTAGTGGGAAAAGAACAACCAAACCCAGCTCAGCTCTTGAGTCAGCGCGCGGCGGTGACAGCAGCGCTGGCTCCAACGAGTCGTGACTCAGCACAAGCTCCGTGTGGAAGCAGACGCCTCCTCCATCTCCATCCAGCATCTCGCTCTGGCTCCCGGCAGGGCTTCCATCCACATCCCAACCCTGCTCCGGCAGCGCTTCCCGGCGATGCTGGGGGTGAGGGACGGGGCAGCAAGGTGACTGCGGGACGGGGCTCAGCCGTGCACCCCCCACCGCGCTCCGTCCCGTGAGCTGCACAGAGGGTCCCCGTGTGTCCCCCCCCCCGCCCCGAAACGTTACGACAGGATCCAGGTCACGAGGCTGAAACTGCCGCCCTCGGCACCGCGGCGTGCGGAGAAACCGGGCCTGCCGCTGCACGTCGCCGAGCTGCACCTCGCGAGACACGCGGCGCTGCGCTGCCAGCCCGACACCCCACACCGTGAATCACCCAGGCGGCACAAACCCCCTTTCTCCTTTATGCAATCGGTGCCACCTGCACGCTCCCACCCGCAGCCGCTGCAGCCGAGCGGCAGGAAGCGTTACGCAGGGCAAGAAATATGCACCGATCCCTCCAGATTCTGAATTCTTCCCATGCTTCTCATAGCTGGAAGCGGCCACTCCTCGCCGTCTAAATAAACAGGCGAGCGTCTGAGTAACTGCCAGAGTTATGCTGCTTTTGCCTTAC
>WAAB01001188.1:17759-27848 GCA_013389865.1 Piaya cayana
GGGTGGGAAGGGCTCGAAATGACTTTAGAGCTTCCTCCGGATAAGGGAACGCCCAGACAGGGAGAACCCTCTGACTAAGGCAGCCACAGCCACCTTCTCCCAGACCTGAAATGCGATTCTGACTGAAAGAGCAGGGCACCGCGACGCTCTCGTCTGCCGCCGCACGCGGAACAGGGGGATTACCCAGACCTGCACCCCAAGAGTTGGAGAGGGTGGGGGAGAATGACTGCCAGGCACCCAAAACCCCTGTGAGCCACTCAAAAAACCTGCCAGGAACCCCAAAACCCCTGCCAGGAACCCAAACCCCCTGTAAGCCACCTAAAAAAACCTGCCAGCCACCCAAAAATCCTGCCAGGAACCCAAAAAGCCTTCCAGCCACCCGGAAAACCCTACCAGCCACTCAAAAATCCTGCCAGGAACCCCAAACCCCTACCAGCCACCCAAAAAACTCATCCTGATTGAAAGTGGAGACCCTCAGGTCACTGCTATTTGCACCCTCTAACCATCAGCTCCGTCGCTCCCTGCTCCCAAGAGTTTCAGGAGGGTCGAGCAGCCTCCACTTCCCACCCGGGAGGCACAAATCCAGGCTGCGTTGGGAAAGGTGAAAGGAGACGCCAGGCTCTTTTATGAAGCAAAGGAAAGCAAACAGAGGTGAGGGCTCGGGTCTGAGTCAGCTGGCAGAGCCGCTGGGTTTCGGTGGAGAAAGCAGCAGTGTTTCCCTGTCAGTAACGCCCCAGCTATTAAAAGCAATAAATCACCATAAGCACAGAATAAATGGAATCATAAACCAGCTTGTGTTGGAAGGGACCTCCAAGACAATCCAGTTCCAACACCTCCCGCTGGATCAGGGGCTCCCAGCCCCATCCAACCTGGCCCTGAACCCCTCCAGGGATGGAGCAGCCACCCCTGCTCTGGGCACCCTGGGCCAGGGGCTCTTCATCCTCATCATAACGTCCAGATAAAATCCTCTCTTTTCAGAGTTATTCCCTTCCTGAGCCTCCCTGCGCTGCACCAGCAGCCAGAAAAATCCAATCTCTGAGCAGAAAGTCCTGCTTTTTATCCCTCTCAAAGTCATTTTGCTGCTCCGCAAAGAGGGTGGGAGGGTGAGCGGGCGAGTCAGCCGCATGAAGCTTAAGGAAGGTGAGGGCTGGTCTCTCCTCCCTGGTAGCCAGAGGCAGGACAAGGCGAAACGGCTTCAAGATGCACCGGGGGAGGTTTAGGTTGGATATTAGGAGGAATTTCCTTACTGAAGGGGATGTTGAGCTCTGGCGGAGGCCGCGCAGGGTGGTGGTTGTGTCCCCATCCCTGGAGGGGTGTAAAAGATGGGTGGATGTCGTATGCGGGGCTGTGGCCTCGTGGTGGGCTCAGCAGGGCTGCATCCACGGACTCCATGACCTTCAACTACGAAGATGACAAGGAAACCCCTAAAAATAGGAGCTGAAGGGCAAGACTGCGAGGATCCAGAGCATTGTGCCAATTATAGGCTCTATTCATTAACGGGTCCTGCGGGGAGCGGCTGGTGAACCGACACGGCTCTAGTGCGTGCCGGGGGGGGGCGAGGAGGCTGGCTTCGAGGCACTTGAAGTTTTCATTGTGGAAAGAGCGTTTGGTGGGAATTACATCAGAACCACAAGCGACAATGTCCTCATTGTGGGGCTCGGCACGGCTTGCTCGAGAAGACAGAGTAAATAACGTGGGGAACAGCGCTGGCAGGAGCCTTCCCAGCAGGCCGTGCCCCTAAGGTGCCTTTTTTTTGTGTTGTGGAAAGAGAAGCGGGGGGTTTGTGCATCGTGCTGGCCGCAGCCATCGGACCCGCGTGCGTCCAGAGCAGCTAAAAATAACCCCTCCGACTGCAAAAAGCAAACAGCAGTTTACTCTCGGTTCATTGTTCGCAGCCCGATATCCAGCCCCGGCAGGATCGACCTCAACCGACCAGAGCGGCAGGGCCCGGCGCTGCCCCGGAACGGTTCGAGTCGGCAGGAGGTGGCACGGAGAGAGCCGACACCTGATCTGGCGCAGCTGCCAACGAGCCTGGAAGCAGAATTCGCTGTAATTTAACTTTTTATGACTTTCATGCACACACGCGGAGGCCGTTCGCTACCGCTCTGCAGGCCAAACGGCTCGGTCTGAAGCTGCTGCGATTAGAATCGTGGAATCCTTAAGGGTGGAAAAGACCTCCCAGCTCATCCAGTCCAACCGTCAGCCCAACCCCACCATCCCTGCTAAAACCTGTCCCCAAGTGCCACATCTACAGGTTTTTTGAACCCCTCCAGGGATGGGGACTCCACCACTGCCCTGGGCAGCCTCCGCCAGGGCTTCACTGCTCTTTCTGTGAAGAAATTCTTCCTAATATCCAATCTAAGCCTCCTGTGGCACAATTTGAGGCCATTTCTCATCTCACTCCTTTGAGAAGAGCCCAGCACCCACCTGGCTCCAACCTCCTTTCCAGGAGCTGCTGAGGGCCATGAGGTCTCTCTCAGCTCCCTTTTCCCCACATTAAACCCCCCCCGGTCCCTCAGCTGCTCCCACAACCCCTGTTCTCCAGCCCTTTCCCAGCTCCGTTCCCTTCTCCGGGGCCTCGAGCTGAGTTACACCCAGTGTCGCTGCATCTGGGAGGCTCGGGTGAGGTCACCCCACGCTCGAGGACAAGATATCTCACGTGGAGGAACTCGGGACGTCTGCTCCGGCGTCATCCCCACTCGCTGACCTTCGCACCAGAACTCAAGGCTGATTTCTTTCCTTCGAGGAGTTCAGGGCGAAGCCTCCCACTTTCCGCAAGGTCAAAACCCAAACTGCGGAGCAGCCCGGGGGTCCCGCAAGGCTCTGCGGATTGATGGCCTGCGTGGCCAGAAGGGCCAGGGAGGTTCTTCTCCCTCTGGACTCAGCACTGGGGAGACCCAACCTCGAATCCTGGGGTCAGTTGTGGGCCCCTCAGCACAAGAAGGATGTTGAGGCTGTGGAGCGAGTGCAGAGAAGAGCAACGAAGCTGGTGAGGGGGCTGGAGAAGAAGAGGAGCAGCTGAGAGAGCTGGGGGGNCAGGGAGGGGGTTGATTCCCCTTCCCTGGAGGGGTTTAAGAGCTGGGTGGACGAGGTGCTGAGGGACATGGGTTAGTGACTGATGGGAATGGTTGGACTTGATGAGCCGGTGGGTCTCCTCCAACCTGGTTGTTCTATGATCCTACGATGCCCCCAGCCTCCAGTGTGAGATGTGCCACCCACCTCTCGGCTTCTCTGCTTTCATTCCACTGGCTGCACACGGGGAGTGTTTGTCACCATCAAGCTTGGAACAAGAACCCCCGGGGTTATGGCAAAAATATTTACTTTAAACCTGAGCCCCTTCTGCTGAGCGCAGGGCGATAAGCGCTCCTCGTGTTCCCTCTCTCAGTACCGGGAAGCTGCGTTCGGCTGCTGCTGAGCAAACAAGAAAAATGCTGAGTAGCTCGTTGATGAGTTGTGGTGGAGCTCGGGGCCGTGAAGAAACCTCGATGGGAACGGGAGCCAAAAGCATCGCAGCCTCTTCTGTGTGACTTAGGAGGCTGCCTACGGTGCACCTGACCCGGCTTCCAAAGAAAACATGGAAATCGCAGCGTATTTTCAGCTGTCAGAGCTTTGCTGGACACTTTGATTACTCAGAAAGCCTTTCTGAAGCCACAGGATCAAACCCAGAGCGTTTGCAACCCTCAGCTCCTGCTGACAGTGCTCATCACGCTCGGCAGTGACGGAAAGGTTGGCACTGGGGGCCCGATGGGGTTTGCGCAATCACTGCTTGCAGGAAGCTTTGCTTTTGTTTCCAGTCTGTCCTGTTCCAAAGCACCGCGTGGTCCTCACCTTTGGAACAGAGCAGGGGGGGCTGCCCCATCCCTGGAGGGGTTCAAGGCCAGGTTGGATGGGGCTGGGAGCCCCTGATCCAGCTGGAGGTGTCCCTGTTGGTGCCAAGAGTGGGACTGGATGGGCTTGGAGGTCCCTTCCAACCCAAACCATCCCACAATTCCACAACACAGTTTTCCAGGCTCCTCAAGGGGATCTTCAGTGTGAGCCGCTCGTGAGAATCTTTCCCTTTGCTCTAAACCACAATTCCTGCCACGGAAGAGCCACGTGGGAGCTTCTTTCCTCGCCGCCTCTGCTCAGGACACATCTGGGTCGCACCTGCTGGCTTCGCCACTCAAGTTTCCCTGCTGCTGGTTTTGCAAATGTTTTGCGAGGCGCCTCCAAAGCTCTGGCCGAGGTTACTCATTGCAAATCCTCTCAGAGGGGAGGATGTGAGCAGCAGAGCAAGCTCAGCAGAGCTTTTAAATCCTGAATTGGGTTTCTAGCAGTTGCATCTTGAGTCAGCGGAGAAATCAGATGCACCCAGACCTGCAGTGAGAGCTGGCAACGCCTTCCAGACTCGAGTATTAAACACTCGCCCGCTGCTTCTCCTACAGAGGCAGCTGAGATGCAGATAAACTTGTAAACGATGCTGGAGTGGAGCAACAGGGACAGACAGACAGACAGCAAAAATCTCCCTAGACATAATGGTGCCATCAATGAATCAAGGCAACCGTGCCCCGAAAAACAGCGCCCAGACAGGCAGTTGCTAAAGAAAGTGCAGGATTGCAACACGGATGGAGCAACGCGTTGACTCGACAGCCACGGGCGAAGCGTCCAGACAGCGAGCGCAGCCCCTGAGCCGGGGGAAAAGAGCAGCTCCCACCAACACGACCCCCGAGACGCCCCCAGGGATCTTGGATGGAAACAAACTCCCTCCCTGTTCATGTTAATATCTGGCACACGACGGAGGGAGGATCCCGGGGGCTGGAGAACAGGGGTTGTGGGAGCAGCTGAGGGATCTGGGGCTGCTCAGCCTGGAGAAGAGGAGGCTGAGGGGAGACCTCATCATTCTCTGCAGCTCCTGGAAACTGGAGTCAGGCAGGTGCTGGGCTCTTCTCCCAATTAACAAGGGATCTGATGAGAGGAAAAGGCCTCAAATTGCACCAGGAGATGATTAGATTTGATGTCAGGAACTTGTACCTCCCTGTAAGGGCCGTGGAGCACAGGCAGAGGCCGCCCAGCACAGCCCTGGAGTCACCATCCCTGCAGGGGTTTAAAGCCCTGTGGATGAGGAGCTCAGGGACAGGTTTGGTTGGGGAGGGCTTCGTACTGTGAGGTCGGGCTCGATGACCTTAAAGGTCTTTTCTAGCCTAAACGATTCCGTGCACATCAGCAGCGTTTGCTTTTAGAAAAGCAACTCTGCACACCCAGAAAGGAATCGAAAAGGTACCTAGAGAGCTACTTCCAGCCACGAGCAAGGAGAAAAGCGATTCAGGATGGAATTAAGCAACATCTGCAACTGGGACCCCAGACCCAGTGAACTGAAGTGGATGGACAGACCCTCACAGCCAGCACGAAGGACTCGTCCCAGCCCCGCGTTGCCGTGTTAGCCCAGGTCTGAGGAGCAGAACATCACATCACGTGCCCGGCACCGCGTCACCGCCGCACGGCTCCACACGCTGAGCCGGTTTGGGTTTGTGCTGCACTAAACACAGGGAGGTTTTGCTAATCCAACTCCCAAATCCTCCGACCCCACCCAGCAATTAGCACCCTAACCCCCAGAACCTCACAACTCAGCCTCCGAAACCCAAAGTGATCCAACCCCAACCCTTTCCATAAGGCAGGAATCTCATCTGCACCGGGACGATTCAGACCTCTAATTCCACACTGAAAACCATCCCAGCCTATAGCTCGGAGTGAAGCAAGAACTCCAGCTCTCGACTCCACGGTTCAGACATAACAAAGAGGTCGAGGTCTGCTGGAGCTGACTGGGCCGGTGCGACGCCCGGAGCTGAAGGGCTCAGGGATGCTGATTCCCTGCCAGGAGGCACTTGCCTGCAGCTGGAGGCAGCTCCTGACTCCATCAGCAGTAAGAGTGACCTTTAGCAGCAGAGACACTGCATGACCTGTAAATGCTGCTGCTTCCTTCACCCACCCAGCCCTGTGACTCTCTCTACTCATCTTGCTTTCACTGCTGATGCAGCTACCGAGGGCAAAAATGATGCTCGGAGAAACTTGGCACAGGTCAGCGGAGCCGGGGGCAGCCCCCCCTGCCCAAAGCAGCTGCAGGCGAGCAAAAACCGAAGCGTCTCGCGTCCAAATGCGGGTGAGGACAGGGTTTGATCAGCCCCATGACTCCTTCTGCACTTGTTTCAGCCACCCAAGTTAATTACCCTCAAAGAAAAGGCCAGTATCTCCATGTGACTGCAGAGCCTCTGCCCCTGTTTTCATGCAAACCCAGCGCCTTTGGTGAAGGGCGATGACTGCAACATCATGTGAGGGTGTGCAACGAGGAGCAACTCCTACACCGGGCGCTGGAATCCGCGGGGCGGCCGGGGAGAGGAAGCAGAAGGTCGTTTGCTTTTGTTTCTCTTACAGGAAGACGAGTCACGTTGGGTTGGCAGCCGTTCAGCTCTGAGCTCAGGGCTGGGAGCTGCCCTGGAGAGGCCGCGGCTGGGAACCAGGCGCAGAGGCTAAAAAAAGGAACCTCCACACTGTGTGAAAGGGCCGCGCGGAGGCACGTGAGCCACCCGGCTCCAGGTAACGGGCAACCTCTGGCTCTCCGACTGCTGTCGCTGGGCTGGGGGTTTGGGTTTAGACGATCATCTACTGCAGGCTGGAAAAAACCAGAGATACGTGAAACTTTCCAGCTTCCCTGAGCTTACAGCACTGAGCAGATTGTTGTGCAGGTGCCCTCCTCTGCTCACCCTGGATGCAGAATCCTAGAATCGGGGAATGATTTGGGTCAGACGGGTCCTCAAAGCCCACCTAGTTCCACATTTATGGCGCCTAGTACATCTTGCCCATCCCTGGAGGGGCTCCAGGCCAGCTTGGATGGAGCTTGGAGTCCTTGATCCAGCGGGAGGTGTCGCTGCCCGTGGCCAGGGTGGCACTGGATGGGCTCTAGGGTCCCTTCCGACAGGTACGGGCACCAGCCGGCGAGTCCGCACTCCTCAACAGCAGCAGCTCCCTGAGAAGAGAGTCCTGGAGCTTCGCCTGCCCACCCCAGGACGCGCCAGGCAATTACATCTCATTCCCTTTAAAGAAAGTTTACATAACAGGGGCAGAAGAACTTTTAAACCTGGTCCAAGAAGCCACGTCTGCTGAGAAGGTATTAAAGAGGCACCCAATTTAGCTCCTGCTTTGCCGAGCAAGCAAAGAGCCTGAACAAAGATAATTATCCCTGTAAAACAAAAAAGAACGAAGCCTTGAGAATCACGGAATGGTTTGGGCTGGAAGGGACCTCAAAGCCCAGTCGGTTCCCCTGTTTCAAAGCAGAAAGATCCAAACGGCTGCACAATGAACCCAAAGTTCAATCCGACTCCAGAGAGCACAAACAGCCCAAGGCTGGAAGGATCCAAGCAACCAACGTTGCTCTTTTGGGGACAGCTCTGTCCAGCAATAAAACTTTAATCCCGTATCACTGATTGTTTTTTTTCCAAGAAAAAAGGTGACCTGGAGTGGCCCAATGTGTACAGAGCGTTTCCCACGGCTCCTGGAAAGCTCCCGGGAAAAGAAGAGAAAGAGTAAACACCAACGCGCAACACAAAGTGATGAAAAAGTCCTATTGAACACGCGTGGGTTGTTTGTGATGATGAAACCGAGAAATCAGACACAGGTGAGGGTCACAACCCACACTCAGCGTGTCAGTGAGGGGAAAGGGGGGACCTCCTGGGAGCAGGGGGCTCCCCCAGAGCTCACTGGGCGCTGCCGGGGTACCCGGCACGGGTTGGAGATGATGGAGGTGATGGGGGGTGACGGCAGCGGTGACAATTCCCAGGACAGGCCGGCGTGTGTAGAGCGAGCGGAGCCGGTGCCCACGGCGCGGGCAGATAAGGGAGAGCGGCGGGACGGGGCATTTCTGGCATAGGCAGCATTCCTAGGGGAGGTGTCACGGCAGAAATCCCTGTCTGGGTCAATAAAAACACATAAAAGGGAGAAGGAATGAATTGAGGTTATTTAGCTGCAGCAGCCAGCACCACACTTAGCGCTCCCTGCAGCCCTGCGAGCTGCTCAGGGACTCTGGGAGGTTCTGTACTGGAGTCTTTAAGGTAAAAAACACACAAACGTCTGCTCCCTGCACCTCGGCAGATTCGCTCATGTCCATGCAGCTGAATCATAGAATCCTGGAATGGTTTGGGTTGGAAGGGACCTCAAAGCCCATCCAGTGCCACCTCTGCCATGGGCAGGGACACCTCCTGCTGGATCAGGGGCTCCAAGCCCCATCCAACCTGGCCTTGAACCCCTCCAGGGATGAAGCAGCCACCCCTGCTCTGTCCGCCTGTTCCAAAGGTTCCTAATGTCTAATCTTAATCTCCCCCCTTCCAATTTAAAGCTATTCTCCCTCGTCCTTGTAAAAAGCCCCTTCCCCAGCTTCCCTGGAGCCCCTTTCAGCTCTGGAAGCTGCTCTAAGGCCTCCCTGGAGCCTCCTCTTCTCCAGGCTGAACCTCCCCAGCTCTCTCAGCCTGGTCTCATATCATGCTCATATATTTTAAAAGGTGTCTGTTTATCAGTTTCACCTCTAGATACCCCAAACAGAGTCGAAAACTGGAAAACCGTAACCTCTGCAGGGGCAAATCCATAATCTCTGGAGAGGTGAGTTAACCCCAACTGGAACAAATGACACGCGCCGACACGGTCGCCAGCGTGAGCTCCTGGCCGCCCCTGTTATTGCGTTCGGCGGCCGGGGACAGGCAGCAGGAAACTCGTATCCCCACGATAAGCTCATTTAAAGAGGGATTAGTGGAATTTTACAGCTTTTTCTAAGTCGTTGACACAAATACACGAACCCCCGTGCTGGCGCTGCACGTCGGACATCACGCCGCGGGCTGGCGGCGGCTCAGCGGCCGCAGGAGGGGTAACGGGGGCGAAGCAGGAGGTTTTACAACCTCGGAGTCTCTCTCGCAGGTAGAAACCCTCCTAGAGCCCCAAACCACTGCAGCTCGTGCTGACACCCAATCCACAACCAGCAACGCAACCGCTCCTGCCCACACGGCCGGTGTCCCCAGTGCACAGGGCAAGGAATTTGGGTGTCTCTGATATTAAACATGGGAAGGTTTCTATCAATCTTCACGTCTGCAAAGCCCTTTTACCTCTACAACAACCCAGAAGCCACGTCCAGGCCAGCGCGTGCCCTTAAATCCTGATAAAGGTAGTGGGGATGGGCTGAGTTCTGGACTGGATGAGCTTAGAGGTCTTTTCTAGCCTTAATGATCCAACGATTGCATTCCTGCAATTTAATGTTAATTGCAATCGATAGAAAATGTGTAATCACTCTTTCCATCCTGCTGGAAGAAGCTGTGCAGCTCAAGTCGATGAGGAGCACGTTCCCAGGGCATTTAAGAGCCACAGACCATGCACACACACCCTTATTGCCCCTCACACACACCTTTAGTGCCCCTCACACACACCCTTATTGCCCCTCACACACACCCTTAGTGCCCCTCACACACACCCTTAGTGCCCCTCACACACACCTTTATTGCCCCTCACACACACCTTTAGTGCCCCTCACACACACCCTTATTGCCCCTCACACACACCCTTATTGCCCCACACCGTCAGCTTCTCCAGCTGATCCCGTTTCCCATCCTTCTGGCCTATTCCAAGGACGTTCAGTCCGGTGTTTCTCACTCAGGACCCACACGCTGATTTTGAAAACTCAACCTGCCCCATTTGATGATCTTTCACCTCAGACCCCGCTATCTCGAGGTTAGCAGCGATGCACCCAAGCTGCTTAAAAACCTCTGGACTCGAGTTCCCGACTTAAAACCGCAGACGTCAAACCAGAGAAGAGGCAGGTGGACGACGCAGAAAGAAAATCACAAGCCCTGAAAGTTTTACTTCTCCAAAATCTCTCAGCAAGCCCTGTCTGTGGGGCAAGGCAGCAACGGGGAGGGCTCAGCCAGCACCATCGGCTCTCCCGAGGATCGTTGTTGTTGTCGAGCTTCTGAAAGAAAGGGCTGAAATCAAACCAAAATATTTGTCAAACGTAATGGGATTTTTTTTTTTTTTGTTCCCCCCCCCAGCACCGCTGGAGAATGTTTTTCAGGCAGGCAG
>WAAB01001188.1:32523-61774 GCA_013389865.1 Piaya cayana
AAAAAAAAAAAAAAATCCCCAAGACATCGCTTCTCACTGCAGCAAAAGGACAAAGCTGAGTCAGATGCTAACTCAGAGGCGGCTGGTTTGGAAGGTGGGGAGGTAACTCGGGGAGGGCTGGAATCGTCCCACGGCGCAGGCTGGATGAGACACGAGTGCCAGGTGGGACCCTGCTTGGCTCCCAGAGGCAGGGAGCAGGGATGCCCCTGCTGGATCTCGCATCAGGGAGGCAAACAACCTCCTTCCACCTCTCCGAGATCCCTGGGAAGAGGTGGCCCCGGCGCGGAGGCATCATAAAAGCTGGAATGAGCCAGGCCGAGCACATGTACAGAGCCGTGTTTGTGCTCCTGCACACCGGACCCGCACGCAATCGCCTGTAAGACGGGACCATTAACTCCGCGTTATGGGCTTGGTTTGCAACTGGCTCCTGCCTGTCTGCAGGACTTAATTTAGAGAGATGAAAAAGACAGGTCTGAACTAAGCAAGAAGCGCAGCTTGTAGCAGCCGTGAAAGCTAATTGTCAGCTCCTCGCATTCCAGGTACTTAAGAACTGGACTTTGGTCTCGCTTCCCGCTGTTGATGCCGTTCCAGGCTGGCACTAGCCCAGCTGGACCCAAAGGGCACAGACCCAGGGTTTATGGCGCTGTGGCTCCTCGATCCCATTGCTGCTCTTCTCAGAGCAGGTTTTTAAGCATAAAGCACAGTCCTTCCTCCCTGGCTGGTCATCATCCTCGCTCAGCGGCTGAAGGGGACGAGGAGCACGTCACCAGTCACAGATCACGCACACGCAGCTCTAGTGCCACACGCCGTCAGCTCCTGCCGCTGAGCCCATCTCCCCTCCTCCTCGCCCATTCCCAGGAGGTTCGGTCTGGTATTTCTCGCTCAGGAACTAGAAGTCAATTCTGAAAACACAACCTGACTCATTTTATCATATATTTCATCTCAAACCCTGCTCCAGTGAGGTCAGCAGCAATGCAGGCAAACTCACTGCACTCTGACTTCTCAGTCTGGTCCCTGGAGGGGTTCAAGGTCAGGTTGGATGGAGCTCGGAGCCCCTGATCCAGTGGGAGGTGGAACTGGATGGGTTTTCACAGAATCGCTAGGCTGGAAAAGGCCCCCAGGGTCATCGAGTCCAACCATCACATTTGAGGTCCCTTCCAGCCCAAACCATCCTGTGATTCCATTCGATGATTTGATTCTATTGGCTGGAAGGTTCTCGTTCACGCTAAGATTCATGCGACAGCGCCGCCCCGCCCTGGAGTCTCCTGCACTAAAAATAAAGAGAAGAAAGGAGCGATTTAGTAACTTGTGAAAATTGCCTATTTGGGTTTGCCGGGGAGGCCCAAAAGCTGCTTTTATGTCGGTTGCTGCTACTTCTAAAAAAAAGTCCATGAGTCTCGTCCCTGGCATCGTGCATCTCCTCCTCGCCCTCCTCCTCCTGCCTGGCACTGGCTGGTGAGCGGTGCCCGCGCTCCACTGCTCGGCACCTGAAACCAGGGAGTCGCGTTGCCACGTCCTCCAGCCCCGAGGGAGCAGGATCACACGTGCAAACCCGGCTTCGCACTGCACGCAGGGTAGGGGTGAGGTTTGGATGGGAAAGGAGCATGTGGATCAGCGCATCAACCACCCCAGGAGCGCTGGGTGAGGGAGAAACCAGAATCATGGGATGGTTTGGGCTGGAAGGGACCTCAAAGCCCATCCAGCCCCACTCCTGCCATGGGCAGGGACACCTCCCACTGGATCAGGGGCTCCCAGCCCCATCCAACCTGCCCTTGAACCCCTCCAGGGATGGAGCAGCCACCCCTGCTCTGGGCAACCTGTCCCAGGGCCTCCCCACCCTCACAGCAAAACATTTCTCCCCAAGATCTCATCTCAATCTCCCCTTTTTCAGCTCAAAACCATTCCCCTAGTCTTGTCCCTGCCCTCCCTGATCAAAAGCCCCTCCCCAGCTTTCCTGGAGCCCCTTTCCATACTGACAGGACAGCAGGGAACACTCATTACACCACTTCAAGAATCATGACACATCTGCTGCCACCCACAGCAGAGGCAAACAGACAGAAATAAACTATTAATGAAAAAGAACAGCCGACCCTACAGCCACCTGGACAGATCTTGCAGCGCGGGCACTGAACCTGCTGCCCGCGGCTCCTCCAGCTCCTCTCTGACCTCCAATTTTTTGGTTTCTCCCTCTCAGACTCGGTTCTGGGTTCTGTGTCCCCCTCAGATCGCACCCTGGTTGAGGCTGGAGATCGACTCTGCTCGTTCCCCGTGAATCAGCCCAGCGCCGGCTCCGAGGTGGGATGGAGTCGCATCTCCTGAAATGTCAGAGTAGGAGTCTGCAGCTCCCCAGCGCCAGCTCCAAGGAGATGAGGAGCGTGCCTGGAGGAATCAAGTAAGGTCAGACTCAAATTTAGGGATTGGCTGAACCTGCTGCTAGTGTGGCTTCAGTGCAGTTTGTTAAAAATAAAGGGTTTATTTTGACACGGCGCACGGTGCGTTGCATCATCTGGAGTGTGCGGCGAGACAGATGGAGAGTACGGCAGAGCCTCCCCTTCCCCGCGCTCGCTACCATGTTAGGAGCCTCGTTAAGTGGCTCTGGTTAATGAGTTTTCCAGGGGCTGTTTGAGGCAACAGAAATCATAGAATCAAGGAATCATTGAGGCTGGAGAAGACCTCTAAGCACATCCAGTCCAATCATCAGCCCCAACACCAACATCCCACTTGACCCGGTGGGTCTCTCCAACCTGGTTATTCTACGATTCTATGAGTCTACACTGTGTCCTGAAGGCACAAGCGCCTCTTGCAGTGGCTGCAGCCGCTCGTTTGCAGTATTAAGGTAATAAAAGGCCACATGATACTCTCTTCTTCCAACAGGTTCTCCTCAGAATTAACAAATGTCCTTAAGTACCTAGGAAGAAGCCTCATTGGATTCTGGATTGCTTGAGCAGCACCCACCCCAGGACAGGCTGAGGGAGTTGGGGTTGTTCAGCCTGGAGAAGGTTCCAGGGAGACCTCAGGGCAGCTTCCAGTAGGGACAGGGGCTCCAGGGAAGCTGGGGNTCTTGGGGAGAAATGTTTTGCTGTGAGGGTGGGGAGGCCCTGGAACAGGTTGCCCAGAGCAGGGGTGGCTGCCCCATCTCTGGAGGGGTTCAAGGCCAGGTCGGACAGGGCTTGGAGCCCCTGGATCCATCGATGAGATCGCGGCACAGCCAGTTCTGCATGCAAGGAATGCGAGAATTACAGTTCTTGCTATCTGGAACGCACTGGAGGAGCGCAGAGAAGTTGCTTTCGTTGCTCTAACCAATGGCTGCAGCGTCTTTGGAGCTGACAAGATCTCCCAAGGGTTTAAATTTGACGTAGAGCAGCCACCCAAGGCTTTCTGCAAACCGAACATAACCCAGCCCTGCTCCTCAGGCCTCTGCTTCCCCAGGGACGAACAGCGCGGCAGCGAAGCTACGACTTCTGTGCCAGGACATGAGAAACTGCTCTTCTACTGAAATTCTGCAGAACTATCGTGACCTCCCGGCGGGGCAGCCTGGGGCTCTGGCAGAGATCATCTCCGTCTTCTTCTGGATTTCCCAGACAGTCTGAATACCCACTGAGCAAACAGCTCGTGCACGAACCCAAAACGAGTTGGAGGCATCTCAGACCGTTAGACCGGCTGAAGTTATTGATGGGTTAAGGCTGGATGACATCCTGAGTAGTTTAACAAGCTCCAAAAGTGTCCGGCTATGTTTACAATTAAAATACCACACGGGAAAAATGCCGTCCACAAACAGGGGAAGAGGTTTGTGACAGTTCCGTGCGCCCTGAATCACCTCTGGCCTCGGATCCTGCAGCCGGACGCTGCCGTCGGCAGGTTAATGAGCTGGAGAGCTGATCAAAGGACGGAGGTTTATCCCTCCTCTGATTTCTGTTCAAGTCACAAACGCTCACAAACATTTATCTACACAAGTCCCAGCACTAATCCCATCTCCTTCCTCGCTTTTAAGTCGAGTGACCCAAGCTGTACGATTTCTTGTATTTCGCTTTCAGTCAGCGGTTGCTTTTCAAGTATCATAAAAGAAACACTTTTCAGAGGGGAAATTAAGAGAAAATGGGTTTGTTCTAGAGAAAAATGAAAAGAAACATCAAAGTGAAACGAGGCAGCTTAATTTCACACCGTCTATTCCTCAGAAGGGAGCTGCAGGCGATCCCCTTTCAACCAGGGCCAGAATTAGGGTTTCTCTTTCCCACCAGGTGTCTCAGCCACATCCTCCTCCCACCCCGCAGACACCCCAGCACCTGGGGAGCCCCCGGCCCAGGGTGCCCAGAGCAGGGGGGGCTGCCCCATCCCTGGAGGGGTTCAAGGGCAGGTTGGATGGGGCTGGGAGCCCCTGATCCAGTGGGAGGAGGTGCCCCTGCCCATGGGAGGGGTGGGACTGGATGGAATTTCATGTTCCTTCCAACTCAAACCATGATGCTGTGATTCCCAGAGGGGGAGTTTGCCTGGAAACTCCCAAACGATCAAAAATGATTACGGGAGCGATGAGCAGATCCCACCCATCGGTGGCACAAGGGAAAGGGAGGGCACTTGCTCAGAAGACTTGCTTTTCCGCTGGGAAAGGGGTTTGTTGTGTTTCCCCTGCCCTTCCACCCCCAGCGGGAAGCACGGAGCTTCCCAGGTCGGGCTG
The DNA here is from genome assembly GCA_013389865.1 of Piaya cayana. Lineage (NCBI taxonomy): Eukaryota > Metazoa > Chordata > Aves > Cuculiformes > Coccyzidae > Piaya > Piaya cayana. The sequence goes on from WAAB01001188.1 coordinate 37,196, forward strand.
GGTCCCCAGAGCCAACTCACTAAGCCACATCTCACTGTTTACTACACGAGCCCTGGACGGGACGAGCGCTTCAGTGGAACTTCACCTGGTAAATAAACGAGGTTAAAATCCGGTGTTTGGCACGGTAAACATTCTCTGACTATTATTAGCCAAAGGGAAGAGTGTGACCGAGCTCCTTGAGCAGCCAACAACACGTTTCCAGCCTCCCCGCTGCCAGAGGACACGCGGTACCTCTGCCGGGCAGCTGGGCTGGGATGACACGGGATTGAAAGCCTGTGAGTCAGGCCAGCACACGCGGGCGCCCTCAACAACAAACTGACCCCGCCACCAGCAGGCAGAGACGCTCTGAGCCCCAAACCCTGGGCAGCAGCGGTGGGCTGGGGGCACGCCGCTCGTCGAGCCGCGAGGACGGAGAACCTGCAGCTCCCTGTCCATCTGTCAGAGATGCTCGTAGCCCCTCGGCATCCAAAGATGTCTCCATCAGATTTCTTCAGGAGCAAAAAGCCGGACTCCCTCACACGAGGGCGGCAATTAGGGCGTTATTAGCGTTATTAGCGATGCCCCTTCTCTCCTTCCCCCCCCGCTCGGCGCACGCTGATCCCAGGAGTTGTTTGTCTCCACTCTCTCTCCATTTGTCATCCTCACTCAAAGAGCACATGAGTCAGCCCGCGCGCCGCAGATGCTGCTGATAAAAGCACACGGCGTTTGGGAATATTAGCAATCCCGCCGAACAAAGCCAGCTAGGAAAATAAATCCCCGTCCACTGACTCCCGACCAACAATGCCAGTAAGAGCCTGGTAAATGTCACTGCAGCTTCACTCCGGATAAACACCCGGCTGGGGACGGGCTGGATTAACTCCTCGCCTCCTGCGCCATCGGAAGCAGCCAAGCGCATCCTCAGCACCTGCCCCAGCTCCTCGTGTCTGTTCCAATGAACCTCGAGGAGGGAAAAGGAGGTGTATGACTTAATCCAGAGGCTGGATTTTTGCTGTGTACAATTTTCCAGAGCAGAAAAAGCAAAGCAGTTTGTATCCACACGGATCGGTGACAGCAGAGAGCAGGCGGCTCAGCTGCAGAGCTCAGCAGACACGCTTGGAAAAGGAAAACAGCCCCGACTGCAGGTGCTCTCACCACTGCTTTGGAAGCAGTTTACCACACAGAATTAAACCAGATGAAAGGAAACACTTCTGTGCATGTAAATGACCCCCCCTAAATAAACCTACGTGTGATTAAAATATCAGCCTGAGCTTCAGCAAACCTCGGGGGTGCTGACGGCGCCGTTGCCATCGCACCACGGCTCCAGGCAGATCGCAGCGTTCCTCCCAGGCACATCTGGAGAACTCTCCTATTATCTACAAGAAAAAAAACACCTCCCAGGAAAAGCAGAGTGACCCAGCTCAAAGTGAACAACTTGTCTGTTTTGAACAGAGCCCGGAGCCAGCTGCAGCGCAGCCTGTCCTGACCAGAGCTGGAACAAAGTCCTCCTCGGTCAGCACACGGCGCCAGCTTCTGGGAGCTCTCGGGGAGCTGCCGGCCTGTTCTCGTGCCCAATTGTTCCTCCTCGCGCTCACAAACTGGCTCAGCAGAATCCTGCAATGAGAACAGCACCACGTGTACAAACACCACACGTTAAGAATCGAGAGCTCCTTTCTGCTCACGGGAGGGTTTTTAATCACAGAATCACAGGATGGTTTGGGTTGGAAGGGACCTAAAGCCCATCCAGTTCCTTCTCACCACGGGCAGGGACACCTCCCACTGGGTCAGGGGCTCCATCCAGCCTTGAAAACCTCCACCTTCCACCTTCTAAACCGCCTGCAGCCCCAGGCCAGGGGAGGAGGACGCGGGCGTTCTGGGCTGTGTCGGGCACACACGCGCTACGACTGGATGAAAACAGAACCCAGGCAGCTGGGAAGGGAACGCCGGGTGCATCCAGGTCCTGGCAGAGGCATCGTTGGTGCAGACACCAACCTTGGGTGCTGCGCAGCCCCCACACCAACGTCTGTAACGACGAGTGCAAGGCAAGCAGAGCTCTAACACACGGCGCTCAACGCTTCTGTTAGACATAACAGAGAAAACTGCTGTTACAGTGAAGATTCTGGTGTACTGGAGGTGGAATGATGGGAAAAATAGACATAAACTGGTTTGTATGTGCTTAAAGGCTTAAACACACAGAAGAGGGTGGAATCAGCTGGGTTTGCAGGCTTGCAGCACAGCAGCTCTGGAAGAGGAGTCTGTGTTTCAGGAAGCACCAAATGTTTGTTCCGAAACTGAATCTGATTCACTGCGTCGGTGCGGCTTCCTGCACCCTGAGCCACCAGGGGACAAGGGGCGAGAGCGGAGTCATCGTCCCTTGACCAGCAGCAGCCCCACCAGCCAACTGAGGAGGGAAGGGAGATAGGAAGGAAACCCAGGGTTTCAGTATGGGCATCATTTGAGGGCCTTCAGGAAAGGTGCGGAGGGGCTCTCGGTCTCAGGTCTGTGCTGAGAAGACATCAGTCACCTCTCCAGGTCTGTCCCAGCCCCAGGGAGGTGAGGAGGGCTGAGCGTGTCCACAAACTTGAGCAGAACGAACCCACGATCACGGCAGCTGCAGGGTTAACCTGTGCTCTAACTTCACCTTGTCGGGACAAACTGACCTGCTGGACTTGCTGCCTACGTGGAGTGTGGCTGGCGCTGACCCTCTGGCTATTTTCACCCTGTGTTTTCACCCCGTATATTGATGAATGTAAACAACTCTTAATTAAAAGCACTGGAATTAAAGCTTCGTCACTTTTCAAAAGAGGCAAACTCAGGAATGTGGCACACTTGAGTCACCAGCAGGTTGTGAGAGAAGCCACCCCGCTGTTCTCATTCTCCTTTCCAAATAATTAGTGTTTATCATAAATGGATCAGCTGCTGTGGCTGTTTGGTAGCCGGACCCTTGGTTCGAGATCAGGTTGGACACACGGAGGCCTTTTGGCTACCTCCCTGCACCCCAAGCTTGGTTTGAGCTCCACGTCTGTGCACACAGGACCCCCCTTCTTGCACAACAGCGTCCAGGCTGAAGAATTCCTGTTCTGCTGGATGTTTGTGGATCCCACCAGCTCCTCAGGAACGCAAAGAACCCCACCGCTGCCTGCAGTCAGAGACCAAGTCTCGAAATCAGACGCTTTAAGACCCTGCGAAAACGCTCAACGTGAGCGCTCAACGGCAAATTAATTACAAATTTAGCTTAATGACACATTAAACCCAACAGCTTCTCCTGCAAAGCTGGAGGGCTCCGGGTCTGCTGCACTTAAAGAAACGCAGAAATGCATTTGGCTATTCTGGCAACAAAAATAAGTCTCTAAACCACCAGATAGTTCTTGAGTGTGGAAACCAGAGCTCCCCGTCTAATTTATGGCCTCGCTAACAACGTGGGAAACTCATTAGGATAAACAAACAGCTGCTCATTGCCTCTCACCTATCCCAACAAGCCCCATCCTAAATGACTTTCCAACTGCTGCTCTCCTCTGGGAAGGTAAATAGCCCGTCGGGCTGACCCAGCGCACCCTGTGGTCCTGCCCTGCTGGCAGGGACGGGATCCGTGTGAGCGGGATGGGATCCGTGTGAGCGGGACGGCTCGCGGGAACCCAGCGGAGCTGCTCCAGGACCTCGCGTTCCCACACGGAGCGTTGGAGCGTGTCTCGCTGCGGCCACCCCCAAAGCAGGCGACGGGACAGAGCCTGCAAACCCAAAATGAAGCTTGCACAGAGCAGCTTGTAGACTAAACACAGCGCAGAGTCGTTTGCAGGGGCTCTGTGAATCTTTATAATCCTGATTCTCGCTAAACACCCTGCAGATATCAGACAGTTTTAGAGAGCAGGTAAGCTGGATCAGTCCTGGTGTCTGAAAAGCTGCTTTGAGAGTTCTCCATGCAGAAGAACAGACTTTTATCGGCTCCAGGAGACGGAAAAGCTGCCTGAGATGCAACTCAAAAGCCTCCCACCTGAAATAATCCACATTAGGAATATGAGAAACATTTCTATTTGTTGAATTAAGCCACTTGCTCAGACTCCCCTTCACAGCTTGAGTGGGATTCATGGAATCGTGGAATTGTTTGGGTTCAAAGGGACCTCAAAGCCCACCCAGTCCCACTCCTGCCATGGATCAGGGGCTCTGAGCCCCATCCAACTGGCCTTGAACCCCTCCCGGGATGGGACAGCCTGGGCCGGGGGCTCCCCCAGCTGTGCCGTGTCCCCCCTCAGACCCAGATCCAGAGAGCTGAGGGCTCCAGGGCTGTAAGAGCAACACAACCAGAGGCAAGAGCTGCGTCTCAGGCCCTTCCTGGAACCCCATCAAACCGAACCGCCTGTTGATTCAGCCGCTGCTGTGGAGTCGAGCGGAGCCAGCGGCCAACGCCGGCAGCCCTGGCGCTGAACCCGGCTCCAGCAACGGCTGCAGTTCTGAGTATTTATTTTGCCCTGCTTGGAACCATGTAAATAGCATTTCTGTTTGCCGTTAATCCCTCCGTGGTCGCGCTGCCCAGAGTAACCACTGCTGGGAACAGACGTGCGTGTCTTCGGAGCCCAGGGCTTCCCTGCCACCCTGACCTGTGCAGCACAGAGCCGGCGGCTCAGCAAACAGCGTCCCTGGCAGGAGCCTCGCGGCCAGGGGAACACGGGGGCAGCGGCTGCCGAGAACAGGAGCAAAGTGCCAGTGTCTGAGGGGCAACCACAGAATCACGGCTTGGGCTGGGAGGGACCTTAGAGCACACCTACGCTTGAGCTGGGGGGGCAGGGAGAGGGTGAGGAGGATGGTTTTCAGCTGTAAGAGGGGAGATTGAGATGAGATTTAGGGAGAAATGTTTTGCTGTGAGGGTGGGGAGGCCCTGGAACAGGCTGCCCAGAGCAGGGGTGGCTGCCCCACCCCTGGAGGGGTTCAAGGCCAGGTTGGATGGGGCTGGGAGCCCCTGATGCACTGGGAGGTGTCCCTGCTCATAGCAGAGGGTGAGACTGAGTGGGCTTTGAGGTCTCTGTCTACCCAAACCATCCTGTGACTCCATGAGCAGGATTTGTGCTGTGAAGGGCAGTCACCAGAGGCTCCAGGTGGCACCGACAGGCTCCCCCCCCCCAGCAGGTTGTTGGGAGCTCAGGCTGTGACACACGAGGAGCGTTAGTAACGCAGCTGAGCACCAACTGAGTCACCGTGGGACACTCAGCCCGCTCATCACATCTTCTCCCGCTCCCCTCCCGTCGTGGGAAGGGCAGGAGGTGTCGAGGAGCTCCAGGCGAGGCAGACGGACGACCTGCCGGGCCGGGGAACCCTGCGATGTGATTCATGCGGCCCCGGCCGTGCGAACGGCCCACGAGCACCGCGCTGCTCGTCCCCATCCAATAGTAAACACTGGACCTGAGCCATTTTGTTGCTCTCGGGGAGGCTCCCAGCGTCGTTCTGGCACTAACACAACAGCGCAGCCGTTCCCATCCTCCGGCTACGGCGGTTTCTCCAACTCAACTCACGCTCACCTCCCATCACGCTGCCGTCAGGGTCCCTGAGGGGCCATCACTGCCCTTTCCACCCTCTCCAAACCCAGCCGGGCTCTTTAAGCCAGACTCGTTGGGGCTGTGAACCCTATTTCAAGCCGCCCTTCCCAGTAATGTATTTCCCAAATGTCACGATCAAATGGCGAGTGGCTGGGAAGCTGCTCTGGTGGAGGCAGCTGTGAATCCCCCCACCCGAGTGTGGGAAAGCAGAAGGTGCTTCCCAAAGCCAGAGAAAACAAAGAGGTGTCGGCTCGTTTGGAGAACGAAGAGCAACAGCCGCTTCGAGACAGACCAAAGGACGTATCAGATCAGAGAGTGACAGGAAAAAAAGAACTTTCTGTGCAAGTGGAGGGATGGAATTGCTTCAGGAGCAGGGAAGGAGACAGGTAGGCTCGTCCCTGCACGGCCGGGCAGCGGGACCTGGAGGGCAGCTGGAGGGCAGCCGGAGGGCAGCCTGATGCCTCCAGAGGAGTCCGACAGCACAAGTGAGTTGGCTGCAAAAGAATTTTTTAGGGGTGACTTGTGATTGTGAGAGAAGATAAGAGCGAATAGCAGTGTGGGGCTGGCCTATAAAGCAAACCTGCTCTGCTGAACCTGAGCACCCAAACCCTTTCTCCGCGTTTTTACAGCCAAGGCACCGAATGTCAGGGTCACTTCTCCGTATACAGGGAGAAAGTCACAATCAGGCTGCCGCTCATCAAACAGAAAGTCTGTTGATATCACAAATTTTCATCTGATAGAAGCTGAGACCGAAGGTGCTTGAGTCTATGAGACAAGAAGTACGAGAAAAGGATAAAACTGGAAAAACCAGGTTAGAAAATCCCAGCACCTTAAGGCGCCTCCGAGGAGGCTGAAACCTGAACAAGGTCAGCAGAGGGAGAACTGGGACGCCGCCACTAATGGGTTTTTTGATAGATTAAACTGGGATTATCTCAATTATCTAAACCCGTCACACACAGAGGCTGCCAGGATCGCACATTTCCCCTCTCCTGTCGGCACGGTGCTGATGGTGTCTGATTAATAAGGCAGGCGGCTTTTGCATATCCTGCAGAAACTGAAGCCCTAGAGAAGTTCTGAGTACAGAGAAGGGAAGGGAAGGTGGTTTTTAAGTCCAGGAGCAGAGGAGATGAAGAGAAGAGACATCAAAGACGGTTCAGCAGCAACAAATTACACAGGGCAGGGAAAAAACGTGACAGTTCAGCTGCCAGGCAGGGACACGAGAGGGACCTTGTGGAGAATCAGGTGTCATTAAGTGGTGCTGGGTGAGCGCCTAAGAAAACGCCTCGAGCACCTCGCTGAGTTCAATTTAGAAGCGCAGAACTGTAAGTCCTGTTCTGTTCCAAACGCAATTCAACTCCGAGCAGGGGCTGTGGCGTTTGGAAGGGTCTTTTTGAAATACGAGCACTAGAAATGGTACAAATCCACCTGCCAGGCTGACTCGGAGAGCAGCAGCTCCGGGAATGTGGCAGAACAGCCTGGTTTTGTCCAGCCTTCTCCCAGGATTAGCGTGTTCCCTGCTCGCTGAGCAAGAACTGAGAACAGTTGTCATGTCTCGTTCTGCAGAGGCACACGCCGGAGTTAGAAAACAAGTGGGACCTCTGAGTAAGTCGCTCTCGCCCTCTGTTTGGGGGCTGCAGCGTGAGCTGTGAGGAAGGGGAGGCTGGAGGTGAAACCACAGACCTGGAGGCTGGAGGTGAAACCACAGACCTGGAGGCTGCAGCCCCGGGTCCCTCCAGCAGCTCTGCCCCCGCGCTCCTGCAGGACCTTGGGAAAAGAGCCTCTGCAAATCCTAACGAAGCACTCAGACACAGACAGAAAACAGTGTTTGTCACAGAGGAGACAGGATTCCTGTCGATGCTGATAAAGCTGGAAATGTGCTTGCACAAGGAGCAGCAGCCCCGCCACAAGGCAGCAGTTAACCTTTACTCCTCCATGGATCATCGGGAAGGGCTCACACGACACCGTCAAAAAGCACTGAGATCATTTCAAACCACTAAAACCCCCTCCAAACATGCCCTCGGGTACTGCCAGTGGGGAGCCAGCTAGCAACCCCCCTGCTCAAACAACCTGAAGGTTCCCAGCTTATCTCGACCACCCGCATAACGTGTTTGCAGACTAAGCGACTGGTTTTGCTGAATGGAAGGTTAAACTAGAGAAGATGAAGAACGTGGCCGTGACGTGTGAGCCCCCAGCCCTCCTTTCCACAAGCTCCAGGGAGCGATGAGGTCTCACTCAGCCTCCTTTTCTCCAGGTTAAACAGCCCCAGGTCCCTCAGCTGCTCCCACAACCCCTGTTCTCCAGCCCTTTCCCCAGCTCCGTTCCCTTCTCCGGATGCTCTCCAGCCCCTCAATGTCCTACTCGTACCGAGGGGCTCGTCTTATGCTCAGTTCAGGTGCAACAGTTCAGGAAAGAGCTCAAAGAACCATTTGGATGTTCAGCTATTGTCCCACACAAACCAGCAGTTAAACTGGTTTCTAGCCACCTTCCTTGATGGGTGAAAGGAAAATTAAGAAGGCCAGGACTGGTTTACAGAGGCAAAGGCTCATTTTCCACCCTGAAACCAATGAGAAGGGGCAGCGAGTGTGGTTCAGACACTAACGAAGCGTCTCCTTTTGTTTCAGGGCCTGGCTGCAATAGCATTACAGCTGGCAGCAAGCGCCCTTCCCGACTGCTCTGCAGTTCCCCTCTCCCCGTCTCCAGACGGTTGTTTCAAAGTCAGGCAAAAAAAAAAAAGAAAAAAAAAATCCATCTCTTGCAGGTCTTTGGCAGCCTCGGGGCTCGGCATCGATCCGGGCGCAGTGGGTGTGACTTTGGCAGGAGCAACAGGGAACGGAGAGGAATTACTGGCAGGGCAGGCCACTCCTGCTGGCAGGGCTCTGCAGCTGGAGCAATGCTTTATAAGGCAATTTTGTGGATGCTGCTGCCTGTCCCCGCGTTACTGAGGCCTTTGTGTGTTCTGCAGATGCTCCACAAAGTTATTCTTAACAGGTGGTGTGTAGAACCAAAGCCGCACCCACACTCTCTGCAGGAACAGCACCGAGGGTTGGGATCTGCACCAGCAGATCTCACCAAAATGAGGGTCTCCAGGCTGGACCAGCAGAAAAGATGAACTGGAGCACCTCCAGTACGAGGAAGGGCTGAGAGAGCTGGGGTTGTTCAGCCTGGAGAAGACAAGGTTCCAGGGAGACCTTAGAGCAGCTCCCAGGCCTGAAAGAGGATCCAGGAAAGCTGGGGAGGGGCTCCTGATCAGGGAGTGCAGGGACAGGATTATGGAGAACGGTTTTCAGCTGAAAGAGGGGAGATAGAGATGAGATCTTGGGGAGAAATGTTTTGCTGTGAGGGTGGGGGGGCCTTGATGCAGGTTTCCCAGAGCAGGGGTGGCTGCCCCATCCCTGGAGGGGTTCAAGGCCAGGTTGGATGGGGCTGGGAGCCCCTGATGCAGTGGGAGGTGTCCCTGCTCATGGCAGGGGTGGCACTGGATGGGCTGTGAGGTCCCTTCCAACCATTTCATATTTCTATGATTCTACCTTCCCTTTGGTGCAGCCCTGAAGCAGCAAAGCCCAAGAAGACGCAGGTCTAAGATGCTCGTAGCACAGACAACATCACGCGGTTAATCAGCCGGTGTCCAGCCCCTGGCTGTTAACGGTCAGAGCCCTGCTGGGACGCTTCCAAATGCCAAGAATCGATCACATTTCATCACTCGGCTACCGTAACGCTCACATGGGAGGCGTCCAAGGCAAGTTCAGGTTCTTTGCTTGTTTGTACTGGGAGTGCCTGTTTCTTTCAGATCAATGATTTACTGCGCTGGGCACGGTCCTGGCCGTGTCCTCACGGTTACACCGAAAGCCCAGATTAGTAACAACCTACTTACTTCTCATTTAAAATGATGAAGAATTCCAGCACTGCTGTCTCGGTGCTTCCAGCCCGGGCTGGAGCTGAGCTGAGGTCAGGATTCCACCAAAGGCACTTGAGGAATCGGACGTTCTACCTGCCTTTCGGGGCTGGTTTTGTTCTTTTCCCCACACAAGGGTCGCTCTGACCTGGGGACGAGGATCGTCCATCTCCATCCAAATAGCAGCAACAACAAATCAGGGAACAGGTCCAAAGCAGAGATGCACGTCGAGTTTAGAAGCACAATATCCAAAGCAATCAGTGGTTTGGCTCTCCCCAGGCTCTTCTGCACACTTTGCATCCACGGTCTCGCACAGCTGGGAACGAGACCCCCCCCACCACGAGTGTCTTGGGGCTGGAATTATAAACCGACTGATCTGTAGAGAAAGAAGAGCTCACAGCTCATCCCCAGAGCTGAGAGGGGTGCAGGGCCAGCTTGGATGGGGCGTGGAGCCCCTGATCCGGTGGGAGGGGGTGGAACTAGGTGGGCTTTGAGGGTCTCTTCCAGCCCAAACCTTTCTGTGACTCTATGATTCTAAATTTCCTTTCAGATTTTAACATAAATTGAGTGCCTAAAGAGCAAACTGCAACCGCCTTTACTCAATCAAACGGCATCTGGGGCTTCCAGCTTAATTCCAGTGAACTGCAGCCACCCAAAGCTGCCAATTTACTTTTGAATAAGCACAAACAAGATTCAAAACGCCAGAGGGTGGGGGCTGCGGGTACAGCTCGTAAAGGTGTCTGGGAGCTTAAGCGACCTGGAGACAATTCTGGGATTCAGAATTTAAACAAATCCTAAAGAAATGAGCCAGGGCAGAGGAGCGGAGGAATGCTGGCCTCAGGGCTGAGGAATGCAGGCCCGTCCAGACGGCAGCCGGGATGGGAAACCAGATAAAATTATGTAAAGTGAGTGCTCTTTAGGCACTTTATATATATTTATATTTAGAACTGGACACGGGGCTCCAGGTGAGGGCTCGGGAGAGGGGAGCGGAGGGGCAGAGTCACCTCCCTCGACCTGCTGGCCACAACCGAGTCGCCGAGAGCGAGCGGGGACGAGCTGCAACGCGCAGAGCACGAACCAGGGCTCCGCGCAGAGAGGATGAAGGACAAAGAGAGGATGAAGGACATAAAATCATAGAACGGACGGGATCCCACAGGATGGGAGATCTCCCCTCAGCACCATGACAACAGCGAAGGGCAGAGGATCCCTCCTGGCTGTCAACATCACCCCCAGCACCAGCTTACGCCGCATTATTGTTCCCCTTGGAAACAGCTAAAAGTGCCCTTTAGAGATTGAACTCTGCCCCAAAACAAATAACACTCAGTAAACCAGGAGCAACATCGACATTTTAAAAAATAAAGCCTTTCTCCCTTTCGTAGGGAATCGGAGCATCGGGGCTGGCACTGGTGGCACAAACAGAGAGGCCACAGGGGCGGCCGCGGGGCCACCACGAAGAGAACCGACAAAACCGCTGCTGTACTTGCTTTTCCATTATCTAATATTAGGCCATGTAGGTATTTATGAACCATTCTGCAGCGCATTCAAGCTAACTCCCAGTAAATCACGTGCCTGGGCAGTGAATTCAGGATTAGGAAGCTTTCCAATGTTTTCTTGAGCGGAGATGTGATCACCGTGCAGCACTAACAGCAATTTGAATGCGGGTTGGCTGCCAGATACCAACCCAACAAGCATCTTATTAAGCCTCCGGTCATCTCTTCCCGGCTCTTTGTGTCAAACTGTGTGTTCTGAGGTTTGAAGGAATCAAAGCAACTTCAGACTGGGGGCAGGAGGACAGATATGAGCTACAGAACCACATTAGAAAGCATCTGAAGAAATACTAAGCGCTCAGAAATTAGAGCTCATGCAACAAGTACATGACAAGAGCCTCTGGTCGACCGCTGCGAGGATGAGCCAGCAGTCAGCAGCCTCAAAGGCTCCTTTAATTTGGGTGTAAAAAAAGAAAGAGTGAAAATGCCACAGACGTTTCCAGCCCCTTTGGACGATCACTCGTGATCCCTCCCCTGCTCCTTCAGCCCAGGGCACGAAGGGCTTGAGTCACACGAGGCACCAGACAGGGCAGCCTGACAGGGAAAGGCTCTGGGTCGCTGTAGGCTCTAACCCTTCTGTGCACCGGGATGCTCACCTTCTGCTCAGAAACCAAAAAAGCATCGAGTGACGGGATGGTTTGTGTTGGAAGGGACCTCAAAACCCACCCAGTGCCACCCCGGCCATGGGCAGGGACACCTCCCGCTGGATCAGGGGCTCCAAGCCCCATCCAAGCTGGCCCTGAACCCCTCCAGGGATGGGGCAGCCACCTCTGCTCTGGGCATTTGTCCCTGAGATCTCATCTCAATCTCCCCTCTTCCAGCTCAAAACCGTTCCCCTTCGTTCTACCCCTGCCCTCCCTGATCAAGAGCCCCAGTTCAGTCTGTGTTGTGATGTTATATTTACGGACCCCCTGCCTGCACACACAGCCCTGCAGCGACGAAGACAGGACCCACTGGCCGTGAAGTTTCTCATTTGAACAACGTTAGTTCTCTTTATGCATCTCGCCTCTTCCGACTGCTGCACATCTGGGCAGCTGCTGAGGGCAGAACACACACTCCGTGCTGATCAGCTGCCTTCAAAGAGAACATCACGCCGAGAGGGCCCGGCAGCTGAGCGCCACCCGAAGCCTCGCTCCAAATTTCTGTATAAACAGCACCTTATTTAGAGAATTTGAAAGCTGTTAGAGCGGGACACTCCGGCTGGGAATCTGCATAATGGGCGTCTCCATCTGGCTTACCTAACGGGAGAGGAATCCTGTCTGTCAGTACGTCTAGACTGTGGTGTTGAATCCAGGGGACCGAGGAATCTCCTGGCCAGAAATAACACCGGGCGCAGGGCAAGGCTGCTGCCATCTGCCGACACCCCCCCGGGAACCCCGAGTGCGGGGGCAGCTCTGGATCAGGACTGCTCTGTGGAGCCAGGGCTGGGGCTAAGGGCAGCAAAGAAGTCACCCTGCTCCTTGCAGAGCCCAAAGTGACGCTTCCAAGTGCTCCAGGGAGACCTGCAAGGAGTCGTGTCCCTGCAGCTTCTCGCCCTGCTGGGCTGGTTGGACCTCACCAGTCACTGCAATTAAAGCAATGGCAGCCTAACAGTCTATTTTATTAAAACATATTTGCATTATTTAATATTAAAGGGCCACACAGCATAACAAGAGCTCTCAGACTGAAAACACTCCCCAGGTTTAGGCGGCTGAACAGAGACCTCTGCGGTTCAGAGCCGCTCACTGCAGGCAGCGCCTCCAGATGCAGCTTTTCCCACTAAATTGGGGTTTAGAATCATAAAATCATAGAACAACCAGGTTGGAAGAGACCCACCGGCTCATCGAGTCCAACCGTTCCTATCAAAGGAATCTTTGACAAGATTAAGGTACCCAAAAGCCACAAAGCTGTGCATTTTGACACCGTTTCCACCTCCCAGAACCTTCCTGCAACACACACCAAACCACAAACCAACCGGCTTTGGATTCACCGAGATCATTAAATGGATTTGGATGGAGGGACCTTAAAACCCAGGCAGTTCCAACCCCCCCTCTGCGGGCAAGGGCACCTTCCCTTCTTCCCTTTTAGCACTGGGAGGCTGCTCCAAGGTCTCCCTGCCCAGCACTTCATCAGCGTTTCTACTGCTTCTCTTTCCAAAGCAGTTTTCACACCGCTTTGTCTTTCCCCTTGAGGTCTGGAGTCTCCCCCGCCGCGGGCTGGCAGGTCCTGGCACCACCTGTGCCGCGGAGCCGCTGGGTCTGACCACAGCCCATTTGTCCATCGCTGCCCTGCTGCTCAGCAGATGCTGACTTTGTGCAGCTGCTTATATGAAATACTTGGGAATCTTTTCAGTGAGCTTTAGGGGAACGGTATCTCTCGCTGCTGGGAACGCTCAGGGGCTGAGGAATTCCCAGGGAGACAGGGACTGTGGAACGTGAGCGGTGCGATCGCCTTTCTGGGGTCACCTCTGTCTTCACAGTGTCACACTTGGCACAAGCGCTTTCCGTGGCGCCTCCAAAGTCCCTCCGTGCATCATCAACCCCTTTATGAAATCCCATCTTTCCTGTCTCCTGCACGAAACACCAGCCAGGTAAAGGAACTGCAGCTCAGTGAGGTGACAAACCCGTAGCTGAGAACGGTCCCTCGCTCACATATTCTGCCCTAGAGCTGGATTATCTTTAGATCAAGGGTGCTGTATTTCAAAGAACAGAAGTGTTGCTCCCTTCTGTGTCGGAATTGAAGGGGAAGGAGGTGCTGGACGTCCGGCTGGGGCTGTGGGGAGAAGCCAGTCAGGCTGATGCAGCTTTAGGGAAGGGAGAACGCTTGGGGGGAACTGGGAGAAGCTGAGATCTGACAGGCTGAGAGAGTTGAGCTTGTTCAATCTGGAGGAGAGAAGGCTGCAGGGAGACCTCAGAGCAGCTTCCAGTGCTGAAAGGGGCTCCAGGAGAGCTGGGGAGGGGCTCTTGAGCAGGGAGAGGATGAGGGGGAACAGTTTTGAGCTAAAAGAGGGGAGATGGAGATGATATCTGAGGGAGAAATGTTTTGCTGTGAGGGTGGGGAGGCCCTGGAACAGGCTGCCCAGAGCAGGGGTGACTGCCCCATCCCTGGAGGGGTTCAAGGCCAGGTTGGATGGGGCTGGGAGCCCCTGATCCAGTGGGAGATGGGCTGGATCACTGGATGGGCTGCGAGGTCCCTTCCAACCCAAACCATCCCATGACTCTATGTTCCTAGGAAGTCAGTGCAGATCAAACACCGCTTCTATCTCACCACCATTTCCTTCAACCACCCTGAAGTTGACTCGTCCGATGCCACTGAGGTCAGGGAGGCTTGCTGGGAAGTGAACTTACAGCTTCAGGCACGACTCCAATTTAAATCAAATTTAAATATCGTACTTGGGAGCAGAGAGAAGAGAAAATATCATCAAAATGGACAATCTGTTCTGAAACTTGTCGAGCAGCAGCACCGATTGATTCTGAGCTCTGAGATCACACAGAGCTCTGGGCAATTTAAAGCAGCACAACCGATATTTAACTTATTTCTCCTACAGAGCAGTCATGACGCTTTAATCACCACACTGCTTCATTAACTGGAGATTACTAATTACAGGACTTGTTAGTCAGCACTAGCAGACAATGTGTTAGTGTTGATTGTTGGTGCAGGGAAGATCGGAACCGACGATTTAATCATTTTAATGGAATACAGGGTGATCTGCAAGAGCCGTTCTCAGCAGAATGGACTAAAATCATTATGGTCATCGTGTACTTCCAGAAATTGGGATCAAGGTGAAGTCAAAGACGAGAGAGAACAGCACAGGACCAGCGAGGCGCACGCTGTAACCCCCAGGCTGAACCTCCTTGAATCTCTGCTTAGAGGGCAGGGAGAGGAATGGATGTTGGCAGCACATGATATTCCAGAGCAGAGCAAACCCATCGATATACAGAGTGGAAAAGCCATCGTTTGTAATAAAGAATCATTTCACACCTCCTGTAACTCTGGGTAACACACACACACACACACACACACACGTTCCCGCAGCGGCTCGGTTAAAAAAATGGAACTGAGCTTCATCATCAGCTACAGCAAAACCTGCTGCTTCCCTGGGCTCCCGAGCTGCCCCCACACCTCACGCCTCTGACTCAAAGGGACGTGTCCTCGTTGGAATCCACAGATCTCCTTCCCTAATTAAGGCGCTGGATTATGGTTACATAACGAGGCAGAACGTCGCTCCGTGTGGGCAGCGAGTAATCAGCAGCCCTCGCATCAAGAGTCTGATGAGACTCGGAGCAGCCAGAGCACATGGAGTCAGATGAGCAGCTCACCTGGGCACAGGTAACGCAGCTGGGCAAGCACCGCGGCGCGATCACCGGCCACGGGGGCTTACAGCATCGCCCCCAAGACACAAAGGGGCAGACAACTCTCCCACCACAGACACTCAGCATCTCTTGATGGAGTTGTTGATACAGGGAAAACCAAACCATCAAGGGAAGGGAAACCAATGAGGAAATGACGCAGGTTCCACGAGGACGGAGCTCTCCTTACTCACCTTTCTCCTGCAGCGGAGCAGTGGTGGCTGACGTCTCGCAGGGTGCGTCTGCTGCCGGGGATCCCAGCTAGGATCGCGTCTGGAAAGGAGAGGAATTCAGGAGATCCGTCACTGCCGCACCACACGGTGCATTATTAACAAACTTATAACTTGGGACAATACATTTTACTCCATTAACTGCAATGTTATCACAGCAATATTGAATGCACTAATTAGCACAACACAGAAGTTGCTGCTCGCTGCTGTTCTCTGGTGTTACGGCAATTTTCCACACCAAGGAACTCGATGTCCCAGCTACATTTACAAACTACCATGGATTTCTTTGAGTTTTCCTGTGTTTCTAAGCTCAGCTTCATTTTGATGCACACAACAGACACACGGAGCTGCCGATGCTCCCACCACCTCAAACGAGCGTTAGGAGAGTGATGACTGAGTCCCCAACCACGGGGAGATTTAAAAGCCGTGTGGACACGGTGCTGAGGGACATGGTTTAGTGGTGGAGCTGGCAGTGCTGGGTTAAGGGCTGGCCTCGATGATTTTAAAAGTCTTTTCAACCTGAACTATTCTATGATTGACAAGGAGCTCATCTTCCCTCGTGTTTATAACAAAGAGGCACGACCTGGTGGTCACGCTGTGCAGTTCAGACACTGGATGTGAACGTACGGCATCTCAAACCGGAGATAACGAACCCTGCAGCGACGGGACGGGAGCTCACTGGAATATTCTGCTCCAGATCCCACTGCAGGAATGGAAGCACTGGGCTACATCAACAGAAGTTGCATGTCCATAGTGTCTGCACCTCTTTATTTCGAGGGGAAAAGTCACAGAACCTTGTTTTAGCATGGAAGCTCGCAGAGTCCTGGCTGAACACGGACATAAGCTTCGATTTCAAGACACAAGCACAGAAATAAAAGGTCCAGGAATGAGCTGGCCATGAGGGAAAACAAGCCGTGCTCAGCTGCTGGACTTGTCGGGATGCTCCCACCACGCGGCTCTGCGGGACGTCCCCCTTCCTGCTTACCAGTAAGTGTTGCTCAACCACCTCCACCAGCCCCATCACCACACTCAACTCGAAGCTGCTGCGAGCGAGAGCTGTGGATTCATTCCAGGAATCCATCTGAGCTGAAATCCAACCCCACTTGTTTTCTCCACTTACTGAACACAAACAACTTTTTTTTCAAAGGAGCAAAACCCACGTCATTTGCTCTCCACTGGGTTTCAGACCATGCTCGCCTTGCCCTTTTCACCTCCATCTTCCTCTGATTTCAGTCAATCAAAGGATGAGGAGCAGCCCTTTTGCCAAAACAATCATTTTAAAACAATATTGAATTTTGGGGGATTCTTTTTGAGGACAGCAACTCTCACAAAATATTGGCTTCCAAAAAGGAGTGGGAAATGCTCACTGCCCACAAAAATTTGAATGGAAGAGCAAGGGGAAAACCCTTAGAGTGAGAGAGAACTTGTTTAAGGAGAAAACACAGCATGGGGTAAAGTGCAAACACCTCAGGGGCTGGGGAAGAGGGGATCTGGGGATGTTTGGTCTGGAGAAGAGAAGGTTGAGGGGAGACCTCATCCCTCCCCGCAGCTCACGCAAAGGAGGCTAAAGGCAGGGGTCGGGCTCTGCTTCCAAGGAACAAGCGATGGGGCAAGAAGAAACAGCCTCAAGTTGCACCAGTGAAGTTTTAGTTTGGATACTGGGAAATATCACTTCATAGAAAGGGCTGTCGAGCACTGGGAGAGGCTGCCCGGGGCAGCAGTGCAGTCCCTGTCCCAGGAGGGATTCAAAAGTCGTGTGGATGAGGAGCTTGGGGACACGATTTAGTGGTGGAGTTGGCAGTGTTGGCTTTATTGTTGGACTCAATGTTCTTAACAGTCTTTTCCAACCTAAACAATTCTGTGAATTGGCCTCAGAAAGGCTCCTGGTCCAGCTCCGCTGCTCCCTCCCTCCTGGATCCCCAAGTTCATCGCTGCTCTCTCCCAGTCCCTGTGCTTGGGTGAGTTTTCCACAGCATCATCCTCGTGCTCACCCCGAGCAGCCCGTGGGCCCGGCTGCAGCTTCTGCTGGGGCAGAGCAGGTGGAGAGGAGCTCACGCGTCCCTCTCAGCCCAGAATAGCAAATGCCAAAGCTGGGGCCTCACTCATTGCGATCGTTCCTGCTGAAGCAGCGCAGGCAGCCCGAGCTCAGCTCAGGATTCAGCAATAAACCCAAAGGGATGCAATTCAGGGGATTTTGTTGACTCAGGGGCATGGCCTTCCCAAAATAAAGAGTTGCAGAGGGGCAAGAAAAATGGATGGGACTGTGGAGCTGAAAAACAGGACCAGCAGCACAAACCCCAGGAACATTGGAAAATGCATCCTCAGGAGCAGCACATTCTGTGACTCCCCTGTTGAGCATCACAGGATGGTTTGGATATAAAGGGACCTCAGAGCCCACCCAGTTCCATCTCGTCAAGGGCAGGGACACCTCCCATGGAACAGGGGCTCCCAGCCCCATCCAGCCTGGCCTTGAACCCCTCCAGGGATGGGGCAGCCACCCCTGCTCTGGGCAGCCTGTTCCAGGGCCTCCCCACCCTCACAGCAGAACATTTCTCCCTCAGATCTCATCTCAATCTCCCCTCTTTCAGCTTCAAGCCTTCCCCCTTCATCCTCTCCTTCCCATCCCTGATCCAGAGTCCCTCCCCAGCTTTCCTGGAGCCCCTTTCAGCACTGGAAGTTGCTCCAAGGCCTCCCCCAAGCCCTCTCTCTTCTCCAAGGAGTTATTTCCATCACAAGGAGGTGCAGTTCCTCCCTCTCCATCCAGCACGGGTTGAGCAACCTCCATAGATCTGGGGTGTGATGGGTCCAGAGCACTTCCAGCTCTCACCTCTTCCCACACAGGCCTGTCTGCCTCTTCTAAGGGAAGAAAAATTAAGATTGCTTTCCCAATATCCTGCTAATTGCTAAAAGAGATGAAGCTGCCCCCATAAACCACAGGCTGCAGCCTTCAGCTGCGATCCTGGCCCCGCTGCCTCCCGGATCTCCCCACTATATATGATTTCATAGCATGAAAAAATGATTACAGCTTCTAAATTGCAAACAGATTTAAATAGCAAGTAGCCTGGCCCCATGAAGTATGTGCAGTTGTTTAAGTGTCTCTGTAAGAGCTGATAAATGCCGAGCTGCCACGGGGATCAGCCCCGGCTGCAGGAGGGGGCTCAGCGCCTCCTGCAGAGACAAGGGACCCAAACCCACCTCTCAACTAAATGAGGTCCTGAAGTTCTAACAAAAGTGAAAACTTGACATTACAGACACTCTGTATTTTGATTGCTGTCGTTCTTCCTCGACCTTTGCCAATGAGACAGTTGGGGTTGTTCAGCCTGGAGAAGAGAAGGTTTTGGGGAGATCTTAGAGCAGCTTCCAGGCCTGAAAGGGGCTCCAGGAAAGCTGGGGAGGGGCTCTGGATCAGGGAGAGGATGAGGAGGATGGTTTAGAGCTGCAAGAGGGGACATTGAGATGACATCTTGGGGAGAAATGCTTTGCTGTGAGGGTGGGGAGACCCTGACCCAGGTTGCCCAGAGCAGGGGTGGCTGCCCCATCCCTGGAGGGGTTCAAGGGCAGCTTGGATGGGGCTGGGAGCCCCTGATCCAGTGGGAGGTGTCCGAGCCCATGGCAGGGGTGGGACTGGACGGGCTGCGAGGTCCCTTCCATCCCAAACCTTTCTGTGTTTGTGTGATTTTTCTGTTCCATTTTAAAGAAACACCGGGATTTCTGGACCAGCAAACCCAGCTCAGGGCTACTACAGCATTTAACAATCTCTTTTTTGACAGGTCCCCATCTTAAGGCAAGAGACAGCCTGGAAGCAGCCCTGGAGAGCGGCTACGGGCCAGGCTGCAGCCAAACCCTGCACAGAAGCCCCTTCCCAGCTCCCCCCACCCCAAATTCTGCCCCAGTAACACCAGCAGCATTTCTCCTGCTCTGACTTTTGAGCTGGAAGCTGGCACATGGAGTACACTTTGCAGCAGGGGAAAAAACAACCCGGTGACTTTCCAGCTGAACACAGCACCATCTTCAGCTTTCCGCAGAAACCAGCCTTTTGTTTATAGGCTTGCGGAATCCGACTCCAGGGGCCGGTCTGTTCTTGCTCAAAGCAGGAAAACAAGCCTGACCTCAGCCTGCTGGAATAAACTCTGCCCCCTCCTTCCTTCCACGCTTCTCCCAGTGCAAAGGTAAAGAACACGATATCCAGCAGCATGACCGAGCTTGCCGAGCGTGACCGCGTACGCTCCTGTTTACTGACACCACAAACAAGAGCGCTGGAGCCAAGGAGGTGAACGCGCTGGGCTGCTCCGGCTGCCACTCAAATCCATCCACGGCACCTCCCAGCTGGCGAGAGGCCTGCAGAAAGGCAGCTGGCCCCGGGTACATCAAGTACAGCCCTCGCCGTTCAGCACATACCTCTCGGCGTGTGGACGGCCACAGCGGATGCTCCAGGGTCTCCCACTTGTGCCCTTCCCCGCAGCCGATAAGCGAGCTGCAATTTCCTCCAGGCGGATATTGCACGCTCGCCGGCAACAGGGCCTGCACAGAGAACCTAAAAGTCGTTGTGCGAGACTCAGAGCGGCTCCGCATTTCTACTCATCCTGGAAATATGTCCCACCAACAGGTCTGGAACAAAACCCTGTCACATTGGGAGCTTTTTGCCCCGTGTCCCGGGCCAGGACCCCCCTGCTCAAGGTCGCTCTGCAAACACGCAGGCGGCAGGCAAAGCAAACTCAGGCACTTACAGAGATACCTTGGCACGAGCGTGGGCAGCCAGGAGGGGAATTCCTTTCCCAACTAACTGGAAGCGGCAACAGTTGGTAATGCAAAGCATCTCCCAGGGCCGGAGCTCGCAGCTGCCAACGTTCCCTCAAAGCCAGGGCCAGGCCCGAAGGAAGCCAGAGCATCCATCCCGGCCCACCCGAGAGCCTGCGGGGCCAGGAACGCCGTGGGAGGCAGTCGCTGCAGAAAAGGCCTTTCCACGAGCACCTTCCAGCTCACCGGCAGGAGGAACTTACTGCATTTCCCTCCAGCACTCCAAGATCCAGCAGATCCTGGAGTGGGCAGGCGGCTGATGCTATCAACTATTCCTAATGTGGTTAATAAAAAATCTATTTAAATTCTATTAGAAGATTAAAGAGAATTTAGGCATAAAAGACTCAAACTCCTCCTTCTCTAGGAAGCGCCCACAATTGTGTTCCGAGTCCCTAGGATTTTTAAATGCCTGCATACAGGGCAAAGCATAAAAATCTAGGGAGCCACATTCCTACGGTGAACAAGACACGAACCTGACCCCCCCTGCAGCTGGAGGTCAGTGTGAACCAGCCTTGATGATCTGACTTGGGGTTTTAAAGTAAGAACTAGGAAATAATGTGTTTGTACAGGCTCCACCAGCTGACTCCACGCTGCAGACGGCTCATTTTGCTGTCAAAGACTTCAAGCGCTCAATATCCTCGTGCATTTATGACAGAGCCAGGCAGTGTGTGGCTTGTGCAGAACAGCCTCACTGCTCCCCCTCATGAAGAAGGTCCCACTCTACTGAACAGCCCAGCCGGCAGCGCAGGGCTGATACGGAGCTCTGGCCCGGCGGATGATGCCACCTCGCTCAGCACCATGAGGTAAAGCAGCCCAGCTCATGGAAAACGAAGCTGTCAAATAGCAAAAGGCTCCTCTGAAGATGCTTGGCGGATGCCTGCAAGCTTAACGTGTGCTCACAGCTCAGAAAACCAACTGGATCCTGGCCTGTATCCAAAGCAGCAGCGCGAGGGAGGAGATCCTGACCCTCTGCTCTGCTCAAATCCCACCTGGAGCCCTGAGTCCAGCTCTGGAGCCCTCAGCACAGGGAGGACACGGAGCTGTTGGGGTGAGTCCAGGAGAGGCCACGGAGATGATCCAAGGGCTGGAGAACCTCCTGTACAAGATCAGGCTGAGAGAGTTGGGGTTGCTTCAGCCTGGAGAAGAGAAGGCTGCGGGGAAAAGACCTTGGAGCAGCTTCTAGGACTGAAAGGGGCTCCAAGAAAGCTGGGAAGGGGTAGGACAAGGGGGAATGGCTTTCAGCTGAAATAGGGGACATTGAGATGAGATACTAGGAATAAATGTTTTCCTGTGAGGGTGGTGAAGCACTGGTACCAGTTGGCCCAAGAAGTCCTGGCTGCCCCATCCCTGGAGGGGTTCAAGGCCAGGTTGGATGGGGCTTGGATAACCTGGATCCACAGGGAGGTGCCCCTGCCCATGGCAGGGGTGGCACTGGATAGCTTTGAGGTCCCTTCTACCCCAAACCATCCCATGATTCGATGACCTGTAATCAAGGAGCTCGGGAACCGTTCACGCTGTATCACAGGGTTAAATGGAAGCATCACCACAGGTACTGCTGACCCACAGGTAACCAGCCAACTCCGCGATGCATCAGCACAAGACAATGATTCAGAGCGGGGCTGCAGCTCCGTGAGGCAGCGACCTGCTGCTCAGCACACCTCGTGCTCTCCGAGTAAGGCGCAGACCCACGCAAGAAGTTCAGGTCCCCCCCAGTGCTGATGCATTAAAGGGAGAGAAACGCGTTCCTGGAGGCGAAGCCGGTCAGATCTCACTTGAAATTAAACCACCTTAACGGGATAAGCAATGCCAGGATTAACTCTGCTACTTAGTACTGTAATAAGAAAAGTTCTTGGAGCAGAGGTAGATGTGTCATGTCTCTAAAAATACGCCCCTATAAATAGTAAATCATTATCAAACCATTGCTTCGGGACAACCAGTGCAAAATATCCACGGTAAAAGGAGAGCTGGTAAAGTTCAGCTTTTCCCCGTTAACTCCTCCAAGGGACGAGCAGATTGTTTTTCCCTCGTCCACACAACTCCTGCCATTTTCCAGCACACGGCCCAGGAGTTTTGCTAAGTAACAGCTGCTCCAGCCAGGGCACATTTGCTTTTGGAAGCAAATCGCTAATTGGGAAGTTGCTAGGAAGCCTGTTCTGGCAATTTGCTCTGGAACATGTTTTTAAGTCCTAAAAAGGGAAGGCTTGGAGGAGAGACAAGGAAAAGGGCCTTCCCAGTGTCCTGCAGCTCTTCCCAACTCGAGGGCTCTGTGCTTCGAGCCCAAAAGCCACAGAAATAATTTGACAGGACCCCTGCTCCTACACTTGTCACTTTAAAGTCCCTTCAAAGGCCAAGTCTGAGCAGCAGCTGCTCCCGTGAAGAGAAACCCCGAGCGGAGTGATGAGCAGCAGCTGCAGAACAAAGCAGCCCGGCCCCCAGCGCCACGGACAACGGCAGCGACACACCAGGGGCTTCACGTGGGGGGACGGTGCAGCTCGAGACCACACGGCCCCGTCAAAACATCCTAGAATGGTTCAGGTTGGAAGGGACTTCAAAGCCCACCCAGTCCAAACCCCCTGCAAGGAGCAGGGGCACCTGCCACTACATCAGGTTGCTCAGAGCCCCATCCGACCTGGCCTCGGATGTCCCCAGGGATGGGGCAACCTGCACAGAGCGATTCCCAACTGGAGTTCAAGTGAGAAGTGACTCCAGCACTCAAGGATCCAAGGAGAAGGAGCCGAGGGGATCACAGGTAGCAGCACTGCGTTCACCTCCCCGGCCATCGCGAGCGGCCCCCGAGCAACCAGGGCATTGAGAAGGGACAGATCCTACACAATCACACATTCCTGCCCGGGTTTTGTTTTTCCTCTGAGCAAAAGAGGAAAAAAGATTAAAATAACGCCTGCAGCCAGCAGCATTCCATTCGCAGGAGTTCATTCTTTAGAGAAACGGGACGAGCTAATTCCTCAGTAAATATTTGGGGACACAACCCTGCGCAGCAGCATCTTGTTAAGAGTTCCAAGATTTTAGGGAGCCAGCAATGCCCCTGGGACAGCAGCACATGGAAATCTCAGGACTCGCTTCAGCAGAAACAAGAGTTATTTTTAAAGATGTTACTTCTGGGATGCCAGTTTCCTGAAGCTGCTTGGAAAATCAGGTTTACAAATGCACAAACACTAATGGAACAAAAATGTGATACGGCACCAGCAGCCTCCTGCTGCGGGACACACGAGATACATCTCTGGACTTTCCGACTCACTTTCATCCCCACAAAATCACCTTTTCCTGCTTTATAGAAGACAAATTAAGAATAGTAACAAAAACGTTGGATGCCTGCACTGAAAAATATTTACCTATAGAGAAAGCTGATTCCTTAAACACCCCTTCCGGCTTTAGGGAACCTCTCCAGCTGCTCCAGAGAGATCACACCAGCGACAAGGTGCTGCTCTCCTCCAGGGATGCTCAGTTTTAACATAATTAGATTAGTTCAACACCTTTGCCAGGCAAAGAAGCGACAAAAGAGCCATGAACGGTTCAGGGTGGAAGGGATCCCAAAGCCCACCCAGTCCTACACCCTGCAGGGGCACCTCCCATGGATCAGGGGCTCCCAGCCCCATCCAACCTGGCCTTGAATCCCTCCGGGGATGGGGCAGCCACCCCTGCTCTGGGAAACCTGCATCAAGGCCTCCCCACCCTCACAGCAAAACCTTTCTCCCTAAGATCTCATCTCCATCTGCCCTTTTTCAGCTCAAAACCATTCCCCTTCATCCTACCCCTGCACTCTTTGACCTAGAGCCCCTCCCCAGCTTTCCTGAAGCCCCTCTCAGCACTGGAAGCTGCTCTAAGGTCTCCTTGGAGCCTTCTCTTCTCCAGGCTGAACACCCCCAACTCTCTCAGCCTGTCCTCATAGCTGAGGTGCTCCAGCCCATGACAGAAGTTCATTTATATCACTGCCAACCTCCTAAAAATTGGAGGAATTTTTAAATGCAAACCAAGCTGACAACTGCTGGAAACAGGAAGAGGAGGTGAAAGAGTATCCAGCCGAAGCGGGAAGGGGGAATTCATTACGCTGTGAATACCAGAGTGAGACACAGATGGGACGCTGAGGTTTATCATTCCTGAAGTACCATCGTAAGAGCGCACAGGCACTGGCGTTCAAATATTATGACAAGCAGCTGAGCCGCGTAAAGGAGTCTTTGTCACAGGCTGCACCAACAATTCAGGAGCTGTTCCAGTATAACAAGCCTCAAACATCACCAGGCTGTTGATTTAGAATCACAGAAT